>JYDV01000069.1:3186-153334 GCA_001447645.1 Trichinella pseudospiralis | reverse complement strand
TCCAGAACTACTGCATAGTTTGGGGTCAAATTTTCCAAAACACCATAATTTATTAATATAAAAGTATATCAATCAAAAAAAGTCCAAATCTTAGAAGAGTAGTTTTGGTCACTTTCGCAAAACGAGCGTCTTTAAGCTCACGAAATTTTGAAAATTTTCGTTTAAAATTCTTTTTCCAAAAATTAACGAAGTTTATTTTTATTGATTTGGAATTATTTCTGAATTGCAACAAACTTATGCACACCGTTGGTGAGTGGATATTTTTTCAGATGTAATAAGAAAAACTAAAATGTAACATGCAATTTTAGGGAAACCATAATTGAAACTAATAAACAGTCATTTTTTGAGAAATGTGCATGATGACTTAAAATAATAATTTTTTCAACAGAATCTTGTACATTTTTCAGCAAAATGCAAGACTTTTTCGGATTAGAATTGTGCCTGAATATAATAATTTACGTTTACAGAAACTTCAAACGTTGAGAATTTTTGTTCACTCAATGTTTTGATTGATTAACTTATATAGAGGTAAAGTCTTTGCAGTATTGTGAAATTGAAACGAGACTTGTATGCAATATTGCGATCTTTCAACTCTATAAATATCAAATCACCAAACCGCGAATTTTTTCCAATTTCAGAAAAATTCATCGATTGCGGATTATGGAAATTTTATTTCCCTTTAAATGTGACATTATTTCTAGTAATTATGATGGTCTTATTTTTCGAAACGCCCAAGTTTTTGAGATTAGTGGAATAAGGTTTAGAGTACTTACCGGCGCATAAGTCTGAAGAATGAAAAAAATACCCAGCCTGAGCAGAACAATTTGACTTGAATTGGCAATTTATTTTATTTCCTTGCCTATTCAATTACGTTTGACCCCAGGCAAGTAGATTTTGTACTCCTTTATGCAAAGCGGTATTTCATTATTCGTAAATAGCGAAATTAAATTAAAGTAGCTATACATTTTGTATCAATGAGAAGCTTGGTGATCAAAAATATATCAAAAGGGACACCATTTCATGAAGTGTCTGCTGTGCAACAAAGAAAACCTTCAAAGATTGGTTGAAACAGTGTTACTGCTGAGCAATTTCCCAATGTATTAACATAGGCAATACAGCAAATTTAGAGCTCATTTATTGCCGCAACTACTGGGCAGTTTGTGGTGAAATTCTCCAAAATGCTATCATTTATCAATATAAATGTATAGCAATCAAAAAAAGTCCATATTGTGAAAAAAGTTTTTCGTGGTTTTTCGTAAAACTGGCAAGTCCATAGTTCTGAATAATTCGACAATTTCGCGAAAAATTTGCTTCTTGAAAAGATTACAAAATAGGTATTAATCGATTCTTGTGGTCGATCTCGATCAATCATGATTTGTTGCAGCTGATATCAAGCTTACTACTCTTCGGATTGCTGAATCTGTTGTTTGCTCTTCTGTTCTTCTTTCAATACGTTTTAATGAATGTTTCATTAAATGTTTTTCATTTTCTTGGTCAGTTTGATGCAGGTTGAATTGCTGCATTTAGTGAAACAGAAGTTGCACACCTGAATATCAATCGTGGTTAAACGCAGCTTATGCAGTAATGCTATAAGTTTGGAAAGTTGTTATTGTCAATTAGAAAACACACAAGAAAGAAAAGGAAAAACATTTAAATCAAGAATTGATTTACAGTAAAACCTGTGTAGGTTGAACACCCTCCGTGCAGAGAAATTTGCTTTTCAAGATAGACAGGTTTCAAACTTAGAAAAGTTTTAAAGGGTTTAGCCGAAAAAAAGCAGTTTATGAAAAATTAACAAATAGACAACTCTTTTATTTGTCATCAACTGTTAAATAATTCAAAAATACTAGATTGATGGCTGCGTTTGATGCGCTTTTCTACTTCCAGTTCTTGTAACTTAGATTCAATTTGTAGAAGTGTTGCTGCTCAATCAGGGTGCTCTTAAAACGAATATCTTTGAAATTTTCGTATCATTGTTATTGCTTCTGAATATGTCAGTTTCTCATTAAGCTTCTTCCGATAACACGCAGGTTCACAGAATACAGCACATGAATAATAGACGCACAATAACATCACAAATACCATCTGGTTTACCTGGATAAAATGTGTTCAAAATACACAGGTTTAAATTTAATGTATCAGCATGACGCATCCGTTCAACTTCTAAGTTACGCAGGTTTTATTTAAACAGAAATATGCAAGTGATAAAAGATTTACTGTGGCAAGTGACATTGAAGAATTGTTCAACTTAGACAGGTTTACAACTTACACAGGTTTCAACTTATACAGGTTTCACTGTATATGAAAAACATTCAAACGAATCCTTTCTCTTGTTGTTTTTGTTGCTAAAGGTCTTCCGATGCGAGTGATATTGCGCAATAAATAATCTATAATTAATAAATAAGTTTGAAAACAATAGCCGATGTAAAGAACATGGTACGCGATAATTGCACGTGACATTATTATTTTTGTATGAAATGAAAAATTCCTAATTTTCCCGCTAACTTTGCTGTACCTGAAATATGTTTTCTCCTACAGCACTGATTTGTCAAGTGTTTTGTAATGACATAGTCGCATAACAATTTGATTTGGTAGAAGAAATTTGGATGACCTGCTCTTGTGCCAATGAAAGTCTTTTTCATTTTGTATAAATTTAAATGTAATGAAATTCAAATGTGGCTGTATGATTAATCATTTTATTAAGTTTTACAATTTATAGTTTTCAGTAACAGGCACAGAAGTTCATCCGTTTATGGTTCATTCAAATTTTGTGAGAAAGTCTTAAATGAGGAAAAGTTTAAGAAATTAATGAATTTTCCATCAAACAGTCGAATGTTACAAAAAAAGGTACTCATCAGTTAATTTTACAAAAACTGATGAAAAATAATCAATTAACGCGCCCATAAACCGAGAGAACGTTATCTGCTGCCACTGCGAATCACTTCAGTAAAGCAAACAAGCGCATTGGTACTCATAACAGAAGCGCTTCAGGAAAAATCAATTAGCATATTAGACAAACTAGGCCCACGTAGAGTTATTGGATTTAGCATAACTTCACTAGAACTGATCGTTTCTTTCTCAGCTCATCTCAACAACTCTACATGAAAATTTCCATTCAAAATGATAATTAATCAAAAATATTATAACATATTAAATATATATATATAACTTATGCAACGTTCCACCAGTTTTAGCCAGCTGCTCCAACCTTCTGACATTCTTCGGGTTGATGATTACCATTTGATAAGTGCATGTGGCTTCTTTCCAGTTTCGACATCATTTCGAGACAGCGGAAAGAACTTCAAGATCAGGGGAAAACTGTTTATCATCTCACCATCAATAATCACATACCGCAAACACCAATCTCTTGCCCGTAAAATTTCCTTCTTCATATGTCGGTATTCTGACCTACCTCACAACGGGAAGTAGTTTAGCGTGGTCAACGGTAGCGGTCAAACAACATTACACTACAAATAAGAATACGTAAATATCATTAAATAGTGCATATATTCATAACATTGGAAAGTAAAATAAAACCTACCAACACATGTAACAACAGTTTATTTAATGTTATATAAGAATTATAATCGTACAATATTACATTTAAAAAAATGATAACAGTGTTCAGAACATGATCAGCACTGATCAGTATCAGCAGCGTAAAAGAGAAAACTACTGAACGTGTTATGCTGAAAGCTAAAAAGAAGAATGACAAAAAAATGACTTCGCATATTTGAAGGTAGAACCAAAAATCAGAATTGATCACTCAGATTGCGCATGAGGCCCGTGAATTCTCTCAGCGAGCAGATTTTGCCCAATCTCAATAAATATCAAGAAAAAGTAAATAATTACAATAAAAAAAAATTTTTTTTTTTCAAATGTTCAACTTCTTTCCTGCAGTAAAAAAAATAAATACTTTTCAAATGTAACCTTTTATTTGTACCTTGCACTATTGTATACTGTACATTTTACAGTAATACACTTGTGGGGAATTTTTCGCAACAAACGATGCCCCCGAAAAGATTTTTGAAACTTCCAATAACAGTGCAATGGCCAGAAATTGATGATGAAAATGCCACTGAGATTATTCGTCGATTATCTGCGCGTTTGAAACTGATCAGAAAAAAACGGAAGAATTCTGAATCTGCACAACTCGAAGCAGGGGAATGTTCAGCTGAGCGGAAAAACTTCTCCATTGGCTTAAATGAAGTAATTCGCGACCTGGAAAAACGGCGACTGCAAGTCGCCTTATTTGATCATGACGTTGTGAAGCCGTCTGGTATTGCTTTTCAAATTGGGGCTTTGGCAGCTTCAACTGGTGTTCACACTGCCCGTTTGAATAACTTGAGTGCTGATTTGAGCGCTGCATTGAATTATCACTCCGTTTCAGCAGTTGGAATTCGTCAAGGAGAAGATGAACTAGTTGCTTTTTTAAAACAGCATACAAGTCATGTCCTGTTACAAAAGAAAGAACAAGTCGATACTTTCATTCCAAAAGGAACTGTTAAAAGTAACAAACTGAAAACGCAAAGTAAAATATAATAAATGTTTCCTGTTTTCATTCATTTCTTTTTACAAATACTAGACACAAACCTCCAAATTTTTCCTTCTGAAAATTTGTTTGCTATTGCAAAATTTGTACATTCGAAAATAATACTTTTTATTTTCTTCTCATTATGCAGTGAACGTTTCACAAAGTTTATCAAATTCGTTTTCTTTCTCCTTTAAATCTGTTGTCCACGGATGGCATGCGAATTTTTCTTTCATCAAATGCACGTAGCGTTTGACAGTCTAAAATTTTAAACAATTCAACAAACTAACGATGCAACATCAAGCAACGTTGCTTATTTATACCTCATAAGATTTTCCTTGAACAAGAGATACAACAATTGCGTTGATGAATACTTCGGGGTTCTGAGAAAAGTTTTTCATGTTGTCATTGGCCATTTCCTCCGCATCGTCATATTTCCCTTGTAATACGAAACAACACAAAAGTGCATTTTGCAGCAGCGCAGAAGAACCATATTTTTCTTGTAACTCTTTAAAAATGTAAAATGCATCTTGGATATTTTCATTTCCCTGAAAGAAAAGCATCTAAAGTTAAAGTAATAAAACAATCCTGGACATCATACCAAAAACATTTTCACTGCAGCTGAGGCCATGTGGGCAATAACATTATCATCATCCAGTCTGTGCATTTTCGCGACCGTTTTCCTAAAATAATAAATGAAATGACAATGTTCAACTACGAAGACAGTTTTCTTACTTTGCTTCAACAACCTGACCAACTGCCAGAAGTGAAAGTGTAGTCAAATACAAGCAGTCTAATGATTTTTCACAAACATGAAGATAACGCAGACTCTCTTCATATTTCTAAATACACTTTATATATTTATTTATTTATTTATATTATAAATACATTTATATTTTATATTATATATAAATATTTTATATTTTCATTTATATTAATACATCTCCATTATTAAATATACTTCTAAAAACCTGCTAATGATCATTTTAATAAAAAATTAAAAACAGTACAATTCACATTATCAGTATTCACTCCTCCAAACAGCCTTAGTCTGCCAAAATAATAAACATAATAAACAACAACAGCACCTATAAAAATTCAATAAAATCAACTCAAACGTTCAGGACATAGCCAAAAAGAAAACCTAGACAGTATCATAACAAAAAAACATGGAAAAACAGCATATCATAAAAAGTAACTTTATAAAAATACAAAATTTACTTGTTCATGGTGAAAAATTTTTGCAATAGCAAAAATGACAGCTGAATTCCAGTGAAAACGATTCGCTATCTTTGTAAAATTCTGTACAATATCTGCTCTATAAAAGACATCAATTACAATGTAAAGTGAGCGTAATGTAATGTATGAAAAGGATTGCATTGCCTCTTTTCTGTCCTTTCTAAATATTCTGCTACCATCCGAACTGCAAACAATTCAGGAGATGCTTCACTGGCTGAAATATCTGCGAGTGTAATGGAAGACATTCCTTGTGCTATATTGCTACGATGGATAAAATAATCACATTGCAATTTCACATCGATGGACGTCGTTTTTTCCTTTAATTTTGTCGCTTTCAATGAGCAGTCATAGTAATTTCCCGTATAATACAAGTTTTTCATTTCAAAAACAGCATCACAATTCAATTCGGAAGTCATGGCCAATCCGCGTAACACCACAAAACGTGTACTAAATTTTACAGTATGTACATACATTTGTACTTGATTGTTATTTAAACGCCATTATATATGACGTAATGTATGAAATAAATAACTTTTCTCGCATTAATGTTCATTTCGAACCTTTTTTAAATCGTTGTATATTTTTTATTTGTTTTTATCGTTTTAGATTTGTATATTTTTAATAACATAATTTATCGCAGAAGTAAGAATATAAATAACATTATCAAAAAAAAAATGTTTCATTATGATATTCTCTTCTTTATATATGGCAAATTGACTATAACGGTTTATGTAATCAACTGAAACACCCTCCTCTTTTCCAAGGTAATGAAAAGGCTGATCTGATTACATTCAATGTCTGTTGTTTCAATCCGTCCATCACATTCATCGATGTCAACTACAAATATGGAAATTTCACTATGGAAAGATAAATACGAAAGGTTATGTTTTTCGTTTCTGTTGCAGAAAACTTTGAACCGTTTACAATTTTTCATGCTATTTCAGGTTACTTCATTCATATACCATAACTTTAGAAAATAACCAAAAGCTTGAAGATCAGCTGTTAGCTGTGATCGAAAAAACAGAACATGAGAAATCTTTACTCAGCCAGGAAATTGATCAGCTTGTGACAAAGATGTCCCATCTTCAACAAAAGAATGCTGAACTAACAAGAGATAATGTATATTGGTTGTATTCATTTAATTCAAATTTCTCATACACCATTCTGTTACAGATTAGATACAAAAATGACTGTATTCTCGCAGTTCGCTTACTTCAAAACCAACCACCTACGTATGCGAGCAGACTGCACTCGGTATATAATTAACTAGAGGTTTAGCTGAATCAAATTAAATTTTTTAAAGCATGCATCTTTAAGTCCGCTTCTTCTCCTGCTATTCAAGATGAAATTAGTGAAAGCTTATTAACCAACCGAACCGATGAACAGGTAAAAATTTTCAAATTTTACGAAAGCAAAAACTTATTATAAGCACTGTTCTAGATGCTCCTAGGCTGCAGTGGTTCTACGTTTCCACCAACAGCAGTCATTCTAACGCCCAGTGTAAAAGACAAGAAGCCTGATCCACTGGAATCAGATGTTTTGCTTAGTGGGGATTCATCTCAGTCTAACAGCTTGTTAAACATCATTTTGAAACAGTCAAATCAGAAAGCAGAACAGGCAGTCCTGTGTAGTAAATGTGGTTGCGAAATTGTAAAAATAGACGTCCACACTCAGACGCAAGAGATCAATGAAAATACAGATTGCCTTATAGATTTGAACCGTTTCTTATAAACTGATGATGTGCTGCCGACAAACTGGTGCTTCAGGTAGTGCCTTATACAATATATACATATTATTGCGAATTACAATTGAATGATTATGTATTTGAACTATTTGAAAAGCACTTAATGAAATCGATAACATAATAATAAAATTGCTAAACAGCATTTATCTGAAGTTCTTGTATTTTATACTTCAACACCACAATATATGCTCGCTTTCGGGAAGGTCGGCTTAATTTCTATCAGGAAAATTCTGCTGACCTTAATAACTAATTAAACATGTGATGCTGAAATGCATACAAAATGATATACCATAAATGTATGGAAACAAGAAAATGAAAATTTACCAATGCTAGCCTTGAACTTAAAAAAAATAAAACGCACGTCTGTGTTCATGACAAAATGAAACAATAGACGTAGTTTGAAAAAAGATAAGAAAATCAGCTTCCTGCTGGATTCACTCCTTCACAGAAATAAAATTAAACAGAACAGTTTTATAAGTTAAAAACCATACCTTTATTATGCCTGTATCGTTTGGTACATCAATGTGGCTGTTAAAAATTCACTTCAAAAAAATGAGCATTTACTTGATAGATCGCTTTAAGTTGAACATGATAAATGCAGAAATGTTCTAATATTAACATTTACAATTTATGCATTACTGTAGTCATAACTTGTACTGTTTGAACGTAATTATCGCATACTGTAGTTAAATATAGCTTTGACCTTTTACGACACGTGATAATTCTGTGGTGCTGATAGTTTTCATTTAAAATTTTGATCATACCTATTAAATAATATTGAATTAATATTGATCAAATTAATATTGAAAGCATTTTTTAAAATAGTCCAACAAAAATATGAGCAAAGCTTTAATTTCAGTGTACAGTATTCCCAGTATAAAAAAATCGACTAATATTGTTATTAGGGCGTGCAATAGATTGAAACGTAATTGTTCTTGAAAGCTATGTCTTCGACAAATGCTCAGCCAATCGTATACTTGACCAGAAGTGAAAGCTTTTCTGCCAGTCATCGTCTGCACAGGTTGATGACTGCTTGTTTGTTAATAAATTGGTGCTTAGCTTTAGCTTCGGTTTTAGTTCAGAACTTACTGATCAGCAGAATCGAGAAATTTTCGGCAAATGCAACAATGTAAATGGTCACGGTCATAATTACAAAAGTAAAATAGAAATTCTGGATTGTCAAATAAAAATAAGGCCTGTTGTGTACGTTTAGTTAAAGTGACAATTCGAAAATCAGTCGATCCTATTACTGGCATGGCCATGAATCTGAACGATTTGAAACTACACCTGCAGGTTATTCACATTTATTACAGTTCAATAGTTAAAGTTTAAAACTTTGTGCACAGAAGGTGACCGAAGAGCTGGATCACAAAAATTTGGACAAAGACGTTCCATTTTTTCAAACGCACACCAGGTTAGTGATGTAGAAGTTAGTGGTTGTAGTGATGCGAATGATGTAGTGTTTATTTCATTTAGTACTGCGGAGAACATCGCATATTACGTGTGGTCGAAGCTGCAGGCTGCTTGCGAATGTCTGTATGAAGTGAAAATAAAAGAGACAGAAAATAATTACGTCATCTATCGAGGAGAAAGAGGATAGTCATATTTACTTAGGCGTTGCAAAATAATGCTATGTTGAATGTGTGCTGAAATTCAAGAAAATGAAGATAATTAATCTTCATTTATGGAGCAAAATATATACAATAAATTACTTAATAGTAATAATAATAATAATAATAATAATACTAATAATAATAATAATCCATAAAAGAGATGAAACTATCATCTTATGACGAGGCAGTTAATATGTTCATACGGTTTGCATCAGTAATAAATTGACGGCTTGGAAATGAGAATTTTTTCACAAGTACTGTCATGTACTGTTGTCATTGCTTTGGTCCGAAGCAAATGTATCATCCAGTATATTCTCAGGCAACGTGAGATTAGCAATGACAGCACCCATTGGTAAAGAGGACATTGTTGATGGGCGACTGACCAACGACGACGAAGTATCACCACCGCTGCTAGTGGCAATATTAGTGCTGCTGCAGTTCAAATTTGTTGCTGTCGACGTAAAACTCGACGACAACATTGCACCGAGTCCTTGGCTGTACAGTGGATGACGAGGGGCACTGTTGCGCACGGGCAACGTGGATGTGGAACCGAATGAAGAACGTTCAACGCTCACTATTCTCCGTATGCCGAACTGTGGATTCGACCTTCTCACGGATCGAACGGCTGTGGCAAATACTGCAGATCTTGGTTGCGTAACAGGAGTGAGAGAAGGCGGGTTGATCAAGCTGAACGATCGTGGGGCATTTGCCGTAATAGCACGCAATGAAGATACGTGTGCTTGGGAAGCTTTGGCAAACCGATGTTCTGACGACTCGTAGACACTGCTCGACGAAGTTTCCATGAGCAGTGGTGGCATGGACCGATACTGACTTGATTCCTAAACCAAAAATGCGACAAAAATGAAAAAAAAATTCACAACATTGTATTTAACTGTTCATGTTACCCCTGCTGAAAACGTCTCTTCACTACCATTATTATCAAGTGTGCTCGGTTCTCGTTTAATCAAAGGTGGCTGCTGCAATGGAAAAAGAAATTCAAATTTACAAACTTTCCTTTTACATGACAGTAATTTCAAAAGTTGTCAACTAACATCCGTTTCTTCGGCAAAAGGTTCTTCCTCAAAATCATGAGTTAATCTCAAAGCAGAGGTGCAATGACCTCGACTGAAACGACTGCCAGCCCCACGTCTTCTTCTTCTTTGTTTATAGCCAATGTAACGCATCGCTGCTGTACGCCTCAACGATGGACGCCTGTTGTAAACTTTGTAAAAACGTCTCGATTCCAACATTTCAACATCTTGATGCTGTTCCTGTTGAGGTTGTTGCTCTTGTTGATGCTGCGATGGTGCATCGTCCGATTCAACTCCACTGGCGGTACCCACTGTACTGACCGAAGAAGGCGTTGTCAACGGCTGTTCAGTACTTCTTATCATATCATAAGGTGAACTGTCAAGATGTACTGTTTTCGTTGCAAATGGAACATCTTTTAAGAATTGATTGTTCGACTGATGGAAAGCCATTGGAAAAGGTCTCCGTCGACCCCGGTGTCGCACCACTTCGTACTCGACCATCAGATCAGACAACCGACAATTGGGCTTACGATTTCTTGGCAGACGTGGTTGTTCCAACATTTGAGAACCTTGGAACTCCGAACGACTGGTAGACGGTAGAGAAATATCTGATTTCCTTGGCCGGCCGCGCCGCTTTCTTTCCACTTTTTCCAAAACTGGCGGCTCATCCATAATTAAGCAACAATGAAAGCAGACAAATGAGACAGATTGTCCGAGAGAGAGAGAGAGAGAGGAGAGAAAGATTGAGAGGAGAAACACACAAAAAACAAACTTTATCAATGCACTTGCAACAGTGTTCTAAAATGGCAGAAAGTTTAAGCGCAAAACAAATACAAATTATCTGAAAATAAACATAAAGGAAAAACAATTTTAAAATCACTAATTTCAGTACTAATCATTTGATAAAAATTTGCAAATAATACTTATCAAATGAAAATTTTTCTAGTCATTTCACCGCTGAAACAATTATTACTAAATAAAACGTTTAGAAATAACATTTAAAAAACAGAAAAATCAAACTAATACACATTACTGTACAGGTTCAATGTCAGACACGCAGTTACCTTTAACCAATGTAAGCAAAATGACCACAACACTGAATACAAACAGAATGTATAAATATGACAATAAAATTTTAAAAACAAATCACCTGATGGGAAAAACCAAACTGCACCAACCTGTAGAATCACTGAAAATAAAAGTAAAAAATTCTGAACATTCTGAATGCAAGTTTCGACAAGAAGCAAAAAGAATTTGAACCAACAACTAAAACCGCGCGAAACACCTCAACTAGGATAACAATAAACCGCAGGCTGCAAAAATACTGTAGCCAAGTTAAAAGTACCTGAAAGTACATAAATGTTCGGCATTTTCCATTTCTTGAATATTATTTTTTTAGCGTTTTTATGATTTATTTTATCATTTCAGATAATTAATTGTTCATATATTAAACTTTACTAATATTAAAAATCGTAGTTTTCCATTAGTTGCGTAAACAGATGAACATTTTACAACTGTACCACAGTCTATAATTGTCGCTGATGGCGAATTTTCATCTTGTTTACACTTTTTAACTCAAATGTAAAATAATTTATATATATTGGAAAATTTTATACACTAAATATTCAAACTGCTTGTGACAGCACTTTGTTCTGAAAGTGCAATTACAATTAAGCGTATTTGCAGAAATAGTTGTTTAACAAGCTTACTTTGAGAAGAATTTATTCAATAATGCAATACATGCGTGTTTTCGACACAACACGCTTAGTAATGTCGGTATTCAAGAATTTGTTTTTTCGAAAATATTCAGTATTTTTTAATGTGCTAATACTTTTTCTGAAAATAATGTTCATCACTTTCGAAAAAATATTCCACTTAAAATGTTTCACAAAGCGAAATCAAAAATCATCTTCAGAGATACTGTAATATCGTACGCATGTAATCAGGTTTGTATTTCGTTTCTGAAAAATAGCTGCTGCATTGATTTGTGATTCGATCATTAAATGAAGTTAACGAGTTATCACTTGATTATGCATTCAAATATATAATAATATATACAAATTCCATGACAAATGAAACTCATTTTTATTTTTCCACTATTTTCAAAAATAGTTCGCTTTCAGATATATCAAATAACGCAATTATGATGACAAAAAGTACATGTCACATAAATAATACCCGTACAAATAAAAATGATCACACTGATGTACAATGTTCATGGCACCGAAATGAAGACAAAAGTACAAAAATTGAATGCATCACACGAGAAAGAGGGAAGTGCGCAGACAGGCATTCACAATTTCAAAAGCAAATTAATCAAAGATGGCGGCTTCTTTTTCCGCTGCATCCCAATGGAGCGTTCAATTCTAGGGTAACCTTTGAGGCAAGCTTGCATCATTTAGAAATAGCATGAACTGAAAAACACTGTGAAAGTAAATTACTAACGGCCATCAGAAGAACTTTTCCTTCAAAAAAGTCTCTTGCTAATCTGGATTCTCAATTGATACAAACATGACCATCTGCTTTTGCTCCCTACTAGTTCCGGGTTTAGATAACTTTGAAGCATAATCATCGGCTCTTTCATTTTCACATGTCTCAGCACTGCAGTGCTGAAATGTATAAGATACATTACCAAATTCACTTAGACATGGACACATATCCAAAATAAATGAACAAAAATCTCTTCGTATACCGCACCACCCTAAAATACGCATATCATTTTAAAAAATTTAACAGCATTTCAACAAAAAAAAAACAAATCACATTGATTTCCTCCTCTTGAACCACACGCCATCAATAACAGGCAAAACAACGATACGTAGAGTGGCGAACAAATCAAAACGTACGACAATCTGCTGTCGCCATCAAGTTTATTACTTAGTAAAACCTTAAAAAAACATATCATTAACAAATATGAATAAACTGAACAAATATATAATTTCATATTTACCACGAAAATTAAAAATGGGACGACTAATATTGCATACGCAATTGCTGAATACACATGCTGCCGACGATACTCTGGCAAAAGATCTATAGATCGGATCAAAAGCATAGCCAGTATTATAGCATAAAGGACGCCAATTAAACTCAAGCAAAGAACAATCCAAAATGGGATAAAAACAATCTAAATTAATTTTTAATTTCAGATGCATTTACAAAAAATCACATATACATGCAAAAAAAGAAACAAATTTACCACCCAAGACCAGCTGACAATGTCATCCAACTTTAGACCAATGAAAATAAATTGAAGTGCATTAGCCGAGAAGATCATTTCAAACTGAAACAGCAAAATGAAACTATTGGAGATCAAAGTGAAAAGACGCTTACCGCAAAACCGCGCCCCTTGCGAAGACACCAAATGCATACAACCATAGCCAAAACGCACTGTGTCAAAAGTGGAACAAAAACAATGCACCAAGGCAACAGCTTGTTAGCAGTTTGCAACTTATAACAAAACATCGCTTCGAAAACAAACAGCAAAATGTGCTCAGCGGTACAAAATAGCATATTTCGAAAATCTGCTTGTCCTACATGATCATTTCTAAAAAAAAGCAACTTCAGCTTTATTAACAATTTTAGGCAATTATTCAGTCGACACTTACTCAATTGGTGGATATTTGCAATAAAAAAAGCATCCTGCAATTGCTGCAGCGAATACAAACATCTTCCATATAAAAAGCGGATGGAATACTACCCAATACGGCAAATCGACAATTCCATCCAATTTGAAAGCAAACAACAATGCAAACAGGAGCAAAGATAAATACACTATAAATTGTCTAAAACAAAAAGAAATAAATAAGTAATAAGAACAACAGCTCAACAAATTATACGTACGCTGGATTGAAATCGCGGAATAACCTGGAAATGTTGATCTGCATGTCAGGCAACGTAATTCGACTGTTACAGTATAAATGAATTTGGAAAACGTTTATTAAAAAAGAAATCTGTCAAAATCAAAAGTTCCATTAACCATAACAGTAAGTAATAATAGCAACTACAAAATATGCATGATCTTCAGCGATGCGTAGTAGCAGAATTGAATTACAGTATGTTGACTTTCAAGGTTTATTTATACTTCAAAATTTCTGTTTGCTATCTAAACGATATTTACTTTGCATCATACTAAACTAAAAGTCACAGACAGCAAAACACAGATAATTTTCTGAAATATCCATCTGCATTTATGCTAATTTATTGCATTTGCAATCTTCTTTCAAAATGTGCTATTTTCAACTATCCATGCGCAGATTTTGAATCCTATGTTGTTAACAACATAACTATTTTTGAAACTAGATTTTTAAATCACAAAATTTTATTTATCATTGAAATTTCTGTTCAAACACCTTTGAAAAACTATTCTTAGCAGAATGGTTAGCATACTGTTCATTCAATTACGTCGATAATAATCAAAATCTCCACCAAGTCATTCTTCCCCGAATCAATGGATACGGATCCATGGCTTCTGTTGTTCCTATAAATGTAATTTTAAAAAATAAAAATACATAACATTTGTCAGAAAAGTTATAAATTACCAACAGCCACCACAGCTGGATCTCTATCATAAATGTAATGCATGCAAACTTTCTTCACTACGTCAGCATTCACTGCCTTAAGAGAAGTTGAAAGTCAAAAGAAATTTTAAAGTTCAAAAATAAATCATAAAAGCTCACATCAATTCGAGCATTCAGTTCGTGAACTGGTATTCTCCGACCATAGCATAACATTTGTCTTAAATTTTCACTTAAAATTACAGAATACATCAAATTCTCTTCTTCCTTATTTACCTTCCGATATCTTCACAAATTGGAGTAGAACCATCCAGCATTAAAAGCATATTAGTTCTTAGCAAATTTTTTCCACGCTCAACTTCTTCATCCCCGATTTCTCGGCAAAGATACTTCCTGTTATAATTTCTACTTTGAAGTTATTTCAATTACAGTAAGGACAATACCAATTCTACCATTCCTCTTGGACATGACAAACAACTTCTGAAATTGCAGTTGCTTCAGCAACAATGTATATTCCCCATAAGCCGGTGTCTTTGTAGCAAGTATTAAAAGCTTGAAAACTCTGACAACCCTCTCCCCAGCCAACCAAACTTGCCAAACGACTCGGAGAATTGACTCCAGCGCCATGCGTTCTATCCCACTGTCCAATCAACTAAAAAAGACACTCGTAAATATTTACAAAAACAATTTTAAAATATAAAAATAAGCAAAAATCAACAACTTAAAGATAAAAACTTAAACATCTTAAAAAACATACAGTATTAGCAACCATCAAAGGAATGTTATCTGGGTGATCCCAGCCAACTCCTTCTACTGCCAGTGCAGCATAGCAAAATGGCATCGAATCTTCGCGAAAAAACATCTTAAACACAAAATAATAAAATAATAAATAAATAAATAAATAAATAAATAAATAAAATTCACATTACTTCACTGCCAGTAAATCGGCAATTTCCAATCGGTGGATAATTTCCAGAAATTGTAGCTGGTATTTTGCTGAAATATTTTTCCGCTAACTTGTGCAGTTCTTGATGATTAATTCCTCCTGCAGCAGCTAATACCATTCGAGGTGCTTTGTAATGCTCTTGAACGTAGTTAATCAAATCTTGTCGTTTCAAAGATCTAAAAATATTCAATAAAAAACACTAATATTCAAACAAAAACATTTCTTACTTGATATTTTCTGTTGGGCCGAGAATAGTTCTAGCCAGTGGAGTTCCTTGAAAAGCTGTACTATGCAAATAGTCAAATACCACCTCTTGCATGTTTTGTTCAACTTCCTGTGCAACAGTTGAATAGAAATTTAAAATAAAAGTAAAAGCATACTCACCTGCATTTCTCTCAAAATAACTCCACGTTCTCGTTCAATTTCGCGCTCTCCATAATTGCTGTTCAACAAAATATCAGCCAAAATATCCACAGCTATAACACAAGTAAAGAAAAAACAAATGCAAAATTGCATTCAAAATCACCTTGTTCCGCATCTTGTGAAAAACACTTCGCGTAGTAAACTGTCTGTTCTCGTGAAGTGTAAGCGTTCAAATGCGCACCAATGTTTTCCACCTCCAACTCCAAATCAGTTTGGCTTCGCTTAGACGTTCCCTAATATTCATGCAAAATATTGCACAACTAATAAATTTGGTCAGCTTTCTACAAACCTTGAAAGCCATGTGCTCAAGAAAATGTGCTACACCATTATTGTGTTCGGTTTCATACCTGCTACCAGCGTCTATCCACACACCAATCTGTATGGAAAGATAAAAATTATACAAATACAAAACACAAATCAAAGCGTAGTACTTACTGTACAAGTTGGCAAGCCGGAATTTTCAGAAGCCACTCTGAAGCCGTTTGACAATGTCGATACTTTCGTCTCTGGAACGTTCAGCAAGCATTCTTTGTATGAAAGCGAAGCTTGACTTCTTGTTTGGTTCCAACAAAGGCGACTGTTCTTCAAGTGGCAAACAACAATTAACAATTTCCAATAATGTTTTCAAATAATAAATTCAAAAGGAACACTTTGTCAGACGAAAAAAGCGATATTAAACATTAAACACAGAAAATACGCTCTTGATTTTCTTTAGGAATAAATTAATGATAATTTCAAAAAAGTCTATACCACTATTCCAGCAGCTGCTTTCCAAACACATCTGTTTTTCAAAAATATGTGCTTTGCCATTGATGTCAAAAGTATTTATTGAATTTCTGCCTTAAACAACAATTCACGTACAAATTCAAAAGCGAAAAAACAAGCCCAAATTCTTAACTACACTATCTGTATTATATAGTAAAGGAAAATCACGATGAAATGTAGAAGGTACTGTGCTGCAAAAAATATAAATAAAAATAAAAGTTATTATAGCAGTTAATTCTAATAATTATATAAAATATTTAAGAGATTACAAATTTCCTAAAAATCGATTTTGAACAACTTCAAATATTTTTAAAGTATACGGTATTTGCTGCTGTTAAAATTCCAAGTTTCAAAATAACGTAAACTGCACGATATGTTGCATTTGACTTAACAATGGTACATTTAGTATATTTAACAGCGTCTAACATTTTTACAAGGGAAAACTTTAAATGCAATTATTTGCCATCTTTTACTTTATACCATTCCATTAGCAAAAGCGAGAAAAATATTTTTTTTGTTAAAAAATAAACAGACTTGCATGACAGAAAATAAAAACAGTATAAAGTGTGTATTAAAATTCCATTTAGTTTAAAAATTGAGAAACTTTTGCCATTTGATGAATGATGTACAATAGCTACAGTATATTATAACTGAACCTGAATTACTTTTACAAAGTTATTAGTATCGATATTTTTAGATTGTATTATATATTTGTATATTTTGAATTGTTGAAAAAAGACGAGCTTCTATTTAATTAAATAAAATTCAAACTTTTTATAGATATGCAAAGCGTTTCTGTAGCGCAGCAAGTGCTTGAAGGAATCTCGCAGCCAGAGAAATATTTTTACCAAATGCAGCCCAGCAATTGTCGAAGTGTGCATCTGGTTAAAGGAGAAAAAGAATACTGGTTGGTTGTTGTGTGCATTAAAGGAGATTTGCACGTATTTCACTCGAAACGTTCGAAACCGTTGGTTCATAAAAGTCATCATATTCAGGAACTGTACCAATGGTCCAATGAGATGTTGGTTGTTAATTCGACATTACTGCATGAAAGTTCAGATGAATTCAGTTTATATGTGCTGATAAGAATATGTTACAAAAGCCATTTAACTTTGTTTAAAATATACACAAGACCAACTCTGAGCATTCAGTTCGCGGGAGTGGAAAAACTGAATTATGTTCCAGTGATGATTTGCAGGTTCTCAGTTGAGGAAAAATTGATTCTCATTTCAAAAGGCGATCGTACCGTTGAACTGTTTCGTCCGGTTGAAGCATCTGACGGCGAGACGTTACTGTCGAAAGTGGACACCAGTACAAGTTATCCAGAATTTAATGGGGCAAAACCGTACTGTGTGATCACAGCCGATGGAATATTGGTCGGAAAGGAACGAATCACAGCCTTCGGATGCGCCAACGGTAGCGTCTGCATATCGTACGTGAACACCGAAAGTATGAAAATTGAAACCAAGGTGAAAAAGTTCGACCTGCCAATTTCAGTTATAAAATTGCTGACGCTGACGAACAATTCACCATATTTCATAATAAGTCCCAGTCTTGGCCCGGTAATGTTGGGCAAAACAATTTCTGACATCACTGAGTATTCAAAGAGTACTAAGACGTTGAAGCAGTCGAATAATTATGACGTTGTGGTGTGTGTGTATCATTTAAAGCTGAACAACGAAAATTCTTCTGTTGGCAGCGATTTGATATTTGTTGGAACATTCAGCCGTTACTTGCTTGTCTACAGTGGCAATATTGAGTCAGGTTGTTTTGAATTGATCGGCGTTAAGCTGTTCAAGTCGAGCGTCAATCATATTAACGTGATAAATAATCATTTTCTGGTAGTTACTATTTCAAGTGTGCATGTATACAGAATTGAACAATTGGCTGCACTTCGAAACTGATAAAAGTGATATGTGTATAATTTTTCTGAAAAATATAAAAAGTTGATTGATGTTGAATAAAATAAAAGAATTGAAAAAAAGTTGTAAAACATACACTCATAAAAAGCATGAACAACAACAAAAAAAACATTAAAAATCCAATATGCAATTCTTCTTCCATGTAGACAACAGTTTGTTTGCTGGTAAACAAAAACCTGGCGCTCAGATAAGTATCCGCTTTGTCTGTTTTCGTTTGCTTTCCATGTTTTTTTGTTTTATCAGACAAATCAAGCAAGTTTAAAATATTCACAACTTGTGTTGTGTTGCTGACGATAATCATGCTGCTCAGCAAAGCAATCATCACCATCATCATTGCTGTGCAAACTGTGTTTCTATATGTTTTAAAGTTTCTGAAAAATCTATTCCAAGTTCAGCTGAAGAGTGAGAGAGGGAGAGGGATACGTCACAGCACGTTGAAAGTGCTTTTTTCCACATCTGCTTGCTTTTGCAAATTTTGAAAGCTGTGTCAGGAGTTGCAACAAAAGCAAACAAGCAACGTGCAGCTTCTTTCAACATATCATCATTGTTCGGCTATTTGTAGCAGCTATGCAACAACAAGCATGCGGCAGTTGAAAAAGTTGTAATGTGCTCGACTTTTCCACTTTCAAAAATTTGTTATTTCTCTTTGCAGCATGATAATTTATACTTGTTGCTGTTCTGATTTTATTTTCTGCGTTTATTGGAAATTTCAACTTTCAAATGATTTTTCTTATCAACATCTCTTTGCACACACAGCTTCAGATGAAATTGTTCCATTTTTGAACAGGTTACGCCAACCAAGTTCAGGTTGTCAAATCGACCCATGATGGCATGCAGGCCTTGATTTCATTATTGCAAAATTTTGTTAGACCAAAATTCTGTTCTTTCTTGCCATGAATAATCATGTCATAACTTTTTTCCAATTTACAAACTGCGGAATATATATATATATATATATATATATATATATATATATATATATATATATATATATTGAAATGTGAATGAAATAAAGAATAGATGAAAATATTGAACTTGCTTGTTGGAGGTTCATTGGATTTTTTTTAATTTTATTTTTACAGCTTTTGTTGATGATAAAAATCGATCCCAACGGATAGCAGAAGCGCGTTCCTCTTTGCGCGCATTGGCTGACCCAAAAATCTGACTTGCCATTGGCCAGGAAGTATTTGTCGAACTAGGCTTTTTACACTTTCATTCCACTTGCACGATTATCTCTTCTCTGTTGCAGTCGCAAATTTCTGTTATTTCATTTCTGAACAGTTAGTTATCATTTTGTATCTGTTCTAAAAATTAAAAAGAAATATCAAATTTTACAATTATACTAAATTTTACAGCGATGATCATTCAAATACTTTCCCTGCTCTTCTTCATCACTACTGCACACCACTCTACCACAGTGGATGGTAATAGATGTTTTGAACAATATTCGATGAACTTCTTCATTTAATCAAAATTTTATAGGTCAGTCCGTTTTGAATCCACCCAAATTGTACAATCCGCACAGCAACAGTTTCAACTGCGTCGATCAGAGTTCCAAATGTAGCATGTGGGCATCCAGAGGCGAGTGCTTTGCCAACCCCAGCTGGATGATCCGCAACTGTCCACATTCTTGTCAAGCTTGTCAAGGCGGTAATGTTTAGCTAGCATTGGCAAATTATTAAGACAAATTGCATCAATCAATCAGTCAATCAATTAGGCAGGAAAATGTTATCAACATTTTGCTCTAGGTAACAAGGTCTGGGATTTGCGAAATGAGATCATCTCCAAGTACAACTCTAGCGCACAGAACCAAAAATTTGCCGTAGAAGTGGTCAATATCAAAGCAGTTTCTGTGAAACATTTCGAAACAGTAACAAATGCTTGTCTGCTAAGAAATAAAAAAAAACGTTAATGAAAATATTCTCCAAATATATGCTTTTACTTGATTTCAGGATGAACAAGAACAAGTGTTGAAAATTTATGGAACTTTACTGATGGTAAATGGAAGCTGTCTGTTTATTCGTGATCAAATTGATCTTTTCAAATTTTGATTCTTGTACTCAGACATGGAATGACTCTCGCATACAGTGGAATAAAACCGAATGGGGTATTGCGTGGATGAATCTCGTCTGGTCTCAGATTTGGACTCCTAAATTAGTAGCCTTGAAATCGTAAGTAAACACGGAAACAGTACCAAAAAAATCATGACTAATGTTTACTTTTGTTAGCTTAATCTGAAATGATTCATGTGGAAGTGTATAATTTTTTTCAATGTCTAGACGAATGATTATTCATTGTATTTTTAGTTGATTTTTCGTTGTTGTGTGTAAATGTGAGAGAATTCATCTGTTTAAAACAAATTTTTTTTTCTTTTTAAATATACACCAGAGCTCCAATGGATTCTTCCCAATTTGAAAGTAATTCGTTGGCAGTACATCACACAGGGGCTGTATTGAATTGGGTTGATTTCGTCTTGGAAACGTACATCCAGTTCGACTATTCCCGTTATCCGTATGATCAGCAGAGTGGTTGCGTGCGATTCGGCGACCGTAGGGATTTTTCCATCCGTTTTGAAGTGGACCAAAATGCTGAACAAGAGTTGATGAAATCGTTGGACAAACTGCATCCGGTGAGCTGGACAATACGATCGGCTCAGATTCGTGAAGGTTCCAACCCAGAGAAAGTTTTATCCTTGGACATGGACGATGAGACTGACGCTTTCGCGCCGGTTGTGGATTTGTGTGTTTCTTTCAAACGGGATAATTCTTACACGTTCGCTTTGTTCTTCTTGCCATGCGCGGCAACGGCAATGATCACTGTACTGTCGTTTTTGCTTTCTCGCCAGTGGAACAAAATAATGTTGTTAGTTGTTAGCGTTGGCTTGCAAATTTTCTTCCTCGCATCACTGACCAATCACTTGCCTCCATCCAATGGCCGAACACCCGTCATAGGTATTATATTCGAGAGTGTCCAATTATTGTCTCCTAAAAGATATTCTTTTTGTAGTGAAATTTTGTTCTTGCAGTATGGTCATTACTTGCATCTTGATTCTGGCAGAACTGACTTTTGGATCGTTGGAAACGATACGTTCAGCTTTACCGCCCCCGCGTTGGCTTATGATAACGGTGAACCGTGTAAATAAGTTTTGTCCAGTTGTGCTTGGTTCGGCTGATCGTGCAAACAAAGTTGTCGATGACCAACATTCGGATCATATTGTCGACCTCGGTGCACCACCGAATACTGGAAGCGTCTGGAGTCCGGCAGTTCGAATTTTAAGATTTATAATGTTTCTATTTGTGATCACCTTTTACATGCTTCTGCTCATGGCCACTTTTATGGGATGAATGAAAGATGAATTGCCTATTCAATATCTCTAACTGCAGACAGAATTTATGCAATACTGAAAATAATGGCAAAATCTTTGGTAAGAAATTTTTGTAAATTTACAGTTCAAAATTTCGGGTTTCGTTCACAGTCTACAGGCATCTTTATATCCAGTTTGTCTCTCTTTTACTTTTTCTTTTTCAAAAGCTTAACAAAGAACAGTGGCAATACTTTTCTTTTGCCCCAAAGTATTTCCAGCTAATCACTGTACACTCCATTAAACCAAGTAACCAGAGTTTTCTTTTTGTGGACAATGAAGAAAGCTATCCGCTCGAAGAAAGCTAAATAAACTTTCCAAAATAATTTACGGTTAATTTTCATTTAATAAAATCTCCGCATTCGTTCATTATGCATTTATATGCATTTCCGGATAAAGCATGCAACAGATAATAGAAAAACAGAACCACCTCCAATGTAATTGGAAACGTTACAAGCGATTTGAATCGATTATTTTATAAACTTCATCAATCACGGCCATAGCGTCACTGCCAACTTTTAAATTTACTTTACCAACCCAGTTGTTACTGCTTATTACTTTATTGAACAAATTCTGCTCACTGTCTGTACAATTCCAAATAAAAATAGCCATAACAGCTAAATAAAAAAATACAATACTACTAAAAGGTTGCTAAACAGACAAAAGCAAACAAACCTTTGCTTTTGGAACCACCCTTCCAACGAGGGTTAACAAAATGGCGCATAGTTGCAGCATCAACTGGTGTCTGTACTGTTTTGACAAAGGATACGTTCTTCAATGTAACGAAAAGTATTGCACAACTATTCTATTTAAAAATTAATAACTGCTCTGCATACCAGTTGCCGATAAATATCTAATATCATCAACAGGGGCTCTTTGGGATCATCAACAGTTTTATCATTGTCAACTTGACAAAAAAGTATAGCAACCTTTCAAAAGCAAAATAAAAGAACAATGAACTTATGGATGATCATTAAAATTAAAAAACAAGTTCCATCTAAAACGTACCTGATCAACGTTTTCGGATAGCAAATTACCAGTGCTCAGAACTGTGCTTTTGGATCGCTCGAATGTAACAGATGAATTTTGAAATACTGATTCTGACTGCAACTGAACAGCTCTGAAAAGCAAAACCACAAAAAAGAATCACTGCATAAACTGGATAAAATTCAAGTGAAAATTATTATTTTTTTTCACTTTTCTTCATAAAGCAATGTATAGTTTGCTACAGGTGATTCATCAGCAGAAAAATCATGCACCACATTCCAATAATTGTTCAACGGATTCAAACGAGCGGCAGTCATTTGTTCTAATTCATCGATGAAAATTAATTAACTGGAAAAATTAATACAAGCAAAAAACTCACTATCAAGACCATCGTAATGGATTTGAATACAAGAAAATTGAATATTTGTCGACGCTTCTATGGTGGGCTTTGTCTGACAAAATACATTAAGCTGCAAATCATGACAGTCTCGTGTTCGTAGCTGTTGACAAATGATCCAAAATTGACAACTCTTGCAATTTCTAATAAAAATACTAAAAAGAGAATAAATAAATTTAATTTAAAAAAACAATTCAATTTGGAATATAATTAAAAATTTCAACCTTCCTGCGCATGGACCAATCAAAATATTGCACTTGATACAATCATCGACAGTAACTGCAGCAGTTCTGTCAAAGATGCACAGGGTGCAATCCTGTACAAAAGAAAACTTTCATAGAAAAGAATACGGTACGAAATGCACATGCAACAACGCAAAATTTCTTCAAAACAGATTCACAATTACAATCAATTTTAATTGCAATAATGATACTTCATGTCAATAACTAGCATGCTCAATAAACTAATTATGCAAATATTGCACATTGCTAACTGAACTAGTTAATTAATTAATTTAGATGAAAATTCTCCTCTGCAAAAGTCGTTTTTAACAAATTTCATGTTTACAATCAGTGTGAATTTGGTACAACAAAAAAGCCCTCTCTGTGTGTGTACTTATAACTTATAGAAGTTCAACTTTCACAAAATGCACTGAAAATAAATCGATGCTCACTTAATGACAAACAGTAAAAATGCTTCAAAGTAATTGAATTGTTGCGTTGGTTTACAACAAAAGCCCTGTTATCATAATGATTTAAGACTTGAACATGATATGCAAATACTTCTAGTGAAGATAATTTATGTGAATTGCTTTTAATTGATTTAAATATACAAATAAATTATGAGGAAAAAATTTTTTTAATGTTCAATTCTACAAATTAATCAAATGTAGAATCAAAGTTAGCATCGCAATGAAGCAAAATAGTATTAAATCAAGAAAGCCATCATGAAGGAGAGAAAGAACAAGTTTTGCAAAGCAGTTCTACAAGGGATGTTTATTTAAGAGAGAAACTTGTCTGCAATAAGCAAGCAAACAAACAAACAAGTTGCTTTTCTCGTTGAATAAAATCTTCCGAAAGAGCAGAAGAGAAAATTTGTGTTGCTACAATCAATGTAGAACGTCGCCAAGATGTATTGTTAGAGAAACGATTGAAAAAAAAGAAAAAAGCATAAAAATAATTAGAAAATACAACAAAAAAATTAAAATTAAATTACATTTCAAAAAGTCAAAAAAAAGTTAAATACATAACATATATATTTACAGATATTTGTTTCTTTGTTTACTTGGCTGTGTGGGCACAGTTTGCTTGTTGTGATTGTCAAGTACTTACTTGGCAATTATCAATGGTAAACTGCTCTCCAGCGATTGCACAATTTTCTTTGATCTTTTCCACGCCGCACAAATTGGCAAAACGATACTTTTCCAGCGTGTCAATTTTTCGACAATCCCTGAAAATAGGCAATTGCTTTTTGCCAACGGGCCTGCTATCATCATCCATATTGCCAATTATTTTTGTCGAAACTATTAGCCGTTTTGAAGCTATTAGCCAAAACACCAACCAAATGAAAATATTTGGTGTTTTTTTCCTAAATTTTATTTACCACGTATAAGAAGATGTAGAGTTGTCGTTTGGACAATCCACGCCGACGATGGTCAATTTCTTGCACTGTTGGTTGCTGCTATTGAATGGTCGAAATTTTGTCCAACAAAGTCCCATACGATAGACAGTGAGTGAGTATGCTTCGACGTCGACTTGGTAAATCGGCCTGAGCAAATTGCACACTCTGCTTAACCATC
Source organism: Trichinella pseudospiralis (assembly GCA_001447645.1). NCBI lineage: Eukaryota > Metazoa > Nematoda > Enoplea > Trichinellida > Trichinellidae > Trichinella > Trichinella pseudospiralis. Next base: position 128,060 of record JYDV01000069.1, on the reverse strand, counting down.
ATCCAGTTCATGGTAACCATGGTGATTATTAAATACAAGATGGATGAGGTCGATTTTTGCAAAAAGTCGATCAATTTCACAAACCTTCACCAGACATTCGACAAAGACACAAATAACGATAATGAAGAAACAAATATATATGTATGTATGTATGTGTGTATGTATGTGGAATTTATTGAAAGAAAAATATCAAACTTTTTCTTCGTCATATTCAAAGAGAATAATTGCATCCAAGAAAAAGTTCACATTTCATAATGCTCTGCTAGCACAATTCACAAGTCTTTGGACAATGCTTTTTCATCACGTGACGAAAAGCAAACCGACGACAATAGCGTGCAAACGTGTCACAATCGTCGAAGCGATCCTGACATTGGGCTGGAAAAAAAGGAAAGACGACCTTATTGACAACAACCTCAACAAGCGAAAACAACATCATCACATCATCATCAACAACAACAAATGGCCTTCTAGTTAGTCTTAGATAGGGTCCAACTTGACATATTTGGCTTACTTGGCCATTCAGGCTTTGCAATGCTAGTTGGCAGTGTTGGCGTGGTGCTTCTGCTAAACACTGTCGTCGACTCTGGTGGTGGATCAGTTACTACTGCATTCACTGTTGTACACTCGTAAAGTTTGTTCAACTACCAATCAAGATAACAATCAAAAGTAAGTAAATTTAAATAACACTATCACCACCACATTATATATACACTAACTTTTCTAATATCAGAGGCGGATAATTCGAGTGCTTTACCAATCACTTCAGTCATTTTCGGTTCCACAGCTTCGATTGTATTTTCACCATTGCGACTGAACGCTTTGCTATCGTAGTGCATAATTGAATAGTAGTCGTATTTCTCATCCAAAAAATCTACATATGGAAGTTCAATCTTACGAAATTGTCCAACCATACCTATAATTAATTACCGTTTTTATTCTACCAGTGCTTATTTGAAAGAAAAACACAATTAATTAAGAAAAAAAACAACAGTTTTACTAGGTATAACATTTTCAGCACGTATGATGATGAAATCATCCCTGTCAGTTCTGCTTTGCTCGTGCCAAAATCCAAGCACATGCATCAATTCGTGCACAATAACTTCATTAAATAGACAACCACTTCCAAGCGAGACTACCTGTCGACCCTGCATGCGTCCAACCATAGAAAAACATCTACATAAGAAATTATGCATTATTTTGTCACATAATATGCATGATTAATTAAGCAAATAATTATCACATATTTGATGAAAAGAACTGCACTGCAAAGAAAAGAAAAAAGAAAGATTACCTGAGATTTTAAAAAAGAAAAAAACAGCATTTTTTAAATAGATTAATTTAATCTCGACTTAACATTTACTAGTATAAAAAAAATAATTGATAAACTTGTTAAACTCAAAATTTAAATAATATTGCTGCATTAACAAAAATATATATCCTGCAGAAATGCTTAAATTACCCTTGATCGTTGTTAATGACAAGATAATCAGGCTCAATTGTTCGAGGTACAAAACGAACACATGAATTAGCTTCGATCATTTTCATCGCATTAGTTACTTTCTTCCGTTGCACCGTCGCTGAAGTGGTAACAAAAATCCATGCACTTCACTTCCATCAGCAAATATATTTTTAAACAATTTACTAAAAATTGCTGAAATTTCGTAAGGTACTATTCCATCTTTCCACAACAAATGTTTATCTCTAACAGAACTTCTCGGCATGATTCCCTTGAAAATAAAATAAAATTCAAATATAAAATTATAATTATGACCAAACTGCTCACCATCGGATTGAAATCTTCAAAGCTTACGCCATCAATATCTCCTTCAAATTTACCTAAACAACAGCAACAATATATATATATATATATATATATATATATATATATATATGTATTCTGTAGATTTAACTGAACAATAAGCTTTGATAATTTTATTTCTAACTAGTGACCAAATTTCATTCAAATAATAAATAACGTACATGCAATTAGCTTTGTCCTATTTTAGCTTGCCTACTTCAGTTTTGCATAAAGCAATTTTATCAAAATAAACGAAGAATACTTTTGAAGTTTGTATGAAAACTAATTTTCATTTTTTCAATGCTAGCAACAAAAATCATTGGACAAAAAAAAGAAAAATCTTTTAAACACACACACACACACACACACACACACATATATATATATATATATCTATATCTGAACTGCCAATAGTAAATGTTATTGCTAAATTGTATTGTTGACTGTTTTCATATTCATTATTACAAGAAAAAATTTTCATTACAATTTCTATAATATGATAAAATTGCAATTGAACAAAATTTAGTTTAACACTCCTCTTCATTTCAACTATGCATAAAGCAGCAGCAGCAGCAGCAGCGGCAGTAGCAGTATCAAAAGCAGCACATTTATCTATTGATTGTGGTGCAGTGCAAAAGAAGAAGAAGAGGAAGAGAATACTTCAGAGATTTGAAATTTGCAATATTAATCCTAGGTAATGTTTCAACTGATGCTTGCAATCATCTAAATGGATGCGCCGTTTGGACGGTTGTTCAATCTGCATCACCTGAACGAATCCAACTTTGATGGTGCGATCGTGATTCGACGGAATCTTCAAAACAAAAAAGCAAGTTTCACACATACACCGTTCAGTACAGTAAAAACCGACTCATTCAGCAATAATTAGTCATTGCAAATAAAACTTACTGCAAATAATAATGCATTGATGCAAAATAAAGCAAAGCTGAAAAATTGTAATCATTATTTTTTTCTTTTTTAAGAATTCAATGCAAGCCAGTGAAAAGAACAAATAAAATACCAGAGCAGTTGTGAGAAAAGAAATTGCCATTTGTGGAACCGCTGTGGGTATTGAAATGTGAAAATTGTTTGAAAGTAAAAATGTAGCATGGAAATATTGTGCCATTTTAAAATTTCTGCAAATATTTGCTGGTCTCATTTGGCAAGCCGTCCATTAAACGTGGAAATTTGTATACAAAAGCTGGTCATGTTGACTGTCCAAATTCGTGACTCATCAGTCTCTTCCGCGTGTATTATTAAACGTTCTCATTGCTCAGAATTGCCTCTTGCGTTTAATTCGTTTTTTCATTCTCTGCATCTGCCTCTGCCTATCTCTCTCTCTCTCTCTCTCTATGTCTGTCTCTTTTCACTATTCATTTCACTTGTCAAGCATCTCTCAGGCAGTGTCCGTGTGTTTTACAAGATGTAGTGCTCGTGTGATCAATATATTTTTAAAATAGAAAAGCCGGTGCTGCTTAATTGGTTCCCTAGAGATGCCCAAGGCGATCGTGGGTCAATTAACAGCCGGTTGTGTTTTCAAGATGCTGTTAAGCTTTATTCTATTCTCAGTCGAGCAGCAGCTATAGCTTAGTCGGAAGCCGGATTTGCTTCTCCAGATAGAACATAGAGCCACTTATTCTTGCGTCAAAGTTCTCGTCACTCATCGCCCCCTCAAATCACCAACCTGGTCGGTGTCAAATTGCAAGCAATGTCAACTGCAATGCTAGCAGCTCAGATGAAAATGCTTGGACTTTCAATCGACAACCAACTCTTATTATTATTATTATGACTTCATGCATTTGGAAAGGAAGCTAATTTTCCTCCAAAAATAGCCAATTAAATCCAATAGCAACAAAAACAGCGACACTGCTGCTGCTGTTGATTTGTTCTTTTCTCCTTTTTTTTCGTTAATCTTGCATTTGATCGTTCATTCTGCGCGATTTTACCTGACTACTTTTCGCTGCAAAGATATACGCAATCGCGCAATACCACTAGGTGGTTGAAATTGATGAGATGTTTTATTTTTCTTGATTTTTTTCCTCTTTTCAGCCAATCAAAGCTTCTCACTCTTCAATCAAGCCGGCAACAGAAGCTCAAATTGAAAACAAGCGGCAGCTGATCAGCCTGAGCTTTTCTCTCCAACCAACCAAAGTGAAACACAACATGCCCAGCTTGAAATTTTTCAACCAAACCGACTCAGCGGCAAAGCTGCTTCAAAATGAACCCAACAACAACAACAACAATCACAGATTAATTCATTCACCAAAGTCAGGTGGTCCGCTGATCCGTAGAACGACAATCATTACCGCATCCACAACTACCAACACCAGAAGCAGCAGCAGCAACAATATTTGCAACGGTAGCACCGTTACAAATACAACAACCACAACAACAACATCATCATCGACAACAACAACAACGTACCGCTACCATAGGCGACAGATGATTATCGTTGATAACAGATGTACAACAAGACCCACCTGTTCGTTGTCCACGTCCGTTCGACCTGTCCACTGTACTTGCTTAGATACTGGACGTCAGCTGGTCACTGTCAATGAATCTTACGCTTTACAAGCGGAACCGATTCGTCTGGCTAAATCAAGCAAATCTTCTTCATCTTCTTCCATTTGGCTACCCCGGGTCCATGATCATCAACGTCAACAGTTCATTTCAGGTAAGAGAATAAATATTGCATGCAATTAAAATCAAAATCCCATAAATAAAATACAACGCGTTAAAGGGTGAGACTTGCTGTTTTTCAAAGAAATGTCTATTATTGCAATTTCCCCAGCGCACATTTTGCAAAATTCTCTTCCCTTTAAACGTCAAGCAACTAGCTCTATTTGCAGAATTGAAAAAAAACTGCCAAGAAAAAAATACGCATTTTCAGCTAGTTTTCTTTTTGCATCTTTTATAATGCTTGGTATTCAATTTTCAAACGACACAATTGTCTTCGCAAATTCAGCTAAAAACTATGACACACCCTCATTATTTGTTCATCGAGCTTTTCTTTTCTTTTTTTTTGACTCTTCATTATTTCCTCTCTTTTCTCGCTCGCTCTAATTTGTGAAAAAAATTTTTTTCCTTTATTCCATTTGTAAGCGTTTGTGAATGTAGCTAGATATTTTTTCACCAACAATTTCACGAGGTTAAGCAACAGCAACAACAACAAGCAAGACACATGCTTGCATGTGCTTTCTTTCGATCAATCTAGCACTGCAAGCAATTAAAAATATATATATATATATATTCAAACCGAAACGTTAATTCACGCATGCAAATTTGCAAAATCCCTCCTATCTCAGCTAAATGGCGCACATCAACTAAACGATGCTAAATATATAAATAAATATTCTCTCTATTCTGAGGAGGTAATTTTTCTAAAATATTTAAATCAATTGCTGTTGATTCGTGAAAAAGAGTAGAATTTGTAAAGTAGCTTAATGAAATTACCACAAAATTGAACATTGCTTCAACAATTGTCAAATAAAACCAAATTAGACCCATCGAGGAAAAAATCCAAAATTACAATACGCAAAAGATGAATTATTAATAACTCAGCTAATAAATAATGATGAAAATTGTACCCAGATGTTGTAATAAGTAGTGCAGATAATACTTTTGAATATATGAAAAATGTTTAATTTTTCCTTCAAGCACACCTGCTTAGCTAAAAACAAAAACAAGAACGTGATTGAATGTTCAAATTCCAGTCATTCCATTTTACCACGTGCAAGGAAAAGAACATGCGCGCGCCATTGAACGTGGAATATCCATTATTCTCCCCCATGCTGATTAAGTCGTAAAACAATCTTGGTAAACATATTTTCAGCATATTAAAATTTCATGTTGCTGATATTTTTCAAAATGCATTATAAAGAATAGTCATAGTTGATTAGTTGTCAGTTTAGTGAAACTAACCATTTGCAAATTCACCATTATCATTACCATCAGGGGTAGAGGAGAGAGGGAGGAGGGGATGTTGCTCTTTTCTTTTTTTTCTATTGTTAATATTATGCAATCTCTACATTTCCATATATTATTCTGTAAAATGTTAACCCAGTCATGGAGAAATCAAACTGAAACAAAGCAAAGATACCAATCGTGAACTTCGTCGTCATCTGAGAAGCAACGTGTGTTTGATCTTATCATTGTTAATCAGCATCAGAATCAAAAATTAATTAGCCAATTTTTGTTGTTGTTGTTGTTGCTTTATTGTGGAGTTGTTTTTTGCCTGTTCAAAGTAGAAAACAACAGCAAGTATTAGCTTGACAATTGTTGAACATCGTAAACAAACATTTTAACGTTCAAAATTTAAATTTGATATAAGATGATGGATGTCAAGAGAAATTTTCCAATCATCAACGCCCATTTGAAAGTAAACTTGCGCGTTCGTTATCGAAATCAAATCTGCCACACCTGTGCAACTGTTCAAATTTCACCCAATTACAGAAACTTGCCGGAGAGTTTAACATTTTCAATTGTTCTTCATCACCCCAAAACTGTCAAATGGATAAAGGTTGAAATGATGAATATCTATCTATCAGTTCTTTCAAAAAAAGAAAAAGAGGAAAATTTTGATTTTGTTCAATTTGTGCATATTTTCTTATGTATATATATATATATAGTTCAAGAAATTATTTTTCACATGAAATGACAAAAAGAAAAAGCAAACAAAACATCAACAACCTTTATCGACCTAAAAATTTATCACACTCGGTCGTTGTACGAGATGTTGTTGCTGCTGCTGCTGCTGCTGAATGTCCTGTTTTCGTTAGCATCCACTATATGTATATAATATATAATACAGTATGTCAAGTTGACCAATTTCTTTTCCAACCTGTTCTGACTTATATGAGCTAAATTTTTCAAATGACACTTCTGTTGGAAAATTTTGTCATTACCATACCTACCACCCTACCACTGTAATCATTTTATCGAACAATTATGAAAATTAATTTTCAGAAATGGTCGAATGAAATAGAATGAAGTGAGTTTCCATTTACCATAAGAACACTTCTAATCATATACACACAATAGGGATTTCCATTTTCCGTGCCTTTTCAAAAGAGGCTAAGCACACACTCTCACATACACGCACATGCATGCACGCATGCATGTGTGCATATTGCACATATATATATATATATTTATTTATTTATATTTATCACACGTTCTGCTGCTTTGCGTTGATTGACAACCAATATTCCAAACCGTATTGATCCTTTTCGTCGACGCTTTGATGGAATTACGTATTCACAATGGACAAGATTAAATTCGACCAATAAATATTCGACCACCATCTTTAGCTTCTTTTGAATCAGTGTATAATTTCAATTGTTTGACAGTGTCCCATCTGCTTACCAATATCACAGATATGGGTAGCGTAGAAGAAGAAAAGAGGCTTCTTTCTATTCAACCAACCAAACGAGAGAACAAATCGCGTCCGTGTCGTCATTCGAGCAAACAAAACAACCAGCTTGGCAACTTCACAGCAGTAACACTAGCAGCAGTCGTTGTAGTTATACTAGCAAGCAAGCAATAGTGGAAAAGTGATATATATATATATATATATATATATATATATATATATATCATCAACATATGTATATGTGCATTATTGTAAATTTTTACTTTATGCAAAATTTTCCAGTTTACACATTTTTGCATTTCATATTTGTGATCAACACAAAATAATAATGAATATCCATAATTTTGCAGAATATTGTTGCTCCCGTCGACCAGAACAAGACCAACAATACAACAATTACAGTTCATCCGCTTCGTCAAAAACAATGACCCACTGTTACAATGACGGTGCACTTGTTGCTGATGAGATACTGCGAAAACGAAGATACCGTGTCGCGATCACACTGTTCAACAAAAGACCAACACAAGGCATGCGCACTTTGATCGACTGGGGATTTTTGGCACCAACACCGTTGGCAGTGGCCAAATTTCTCCTCACACGCAAAGGTCTGAGCAAGCAAATGATCGGTGACTATTTGGGACGTATACAAGATGAATTTTGCGCTCAAGTATTGAAGTAAGCGAGTTTGCTTGTTTATCATAACAGCACAATTGAACAATCCGTCTATATTCACGTTAAACTATGAAATATGCCATGTCAGGTGCTTTGCCCGAGAAATGGATCTACGTGACATGGAAATTGATCACGCTTTGAGACGATTTTTACACGGCTTCCATCTACCTGGAGAGTCGCAAAAAATTGAACGTATACTTGAAGTAAGCTTTAATTTTCACATTTTTTCTATTATTGTAATTTTTCTTTCAAAATTAAAGGCATTTGCCGGTCGTTATTGTCAATGCAATCCACCGACAACCAAGCAACGTTTGGACACTGTATTTGTATTGGCATTTGCAATCATCATGCTCAACACTGACTTGCATTCACCAAATGTAAAGCCGTGCAATCGAATGAAACTTGAAGATTTCGTCAAAAATTTGCAAGGTATTTTGAAATTGATCATTTCTGTAGAGTTGTTGTTTCTTATTATTTTCATTTGCTTTTGCATTTTAATATATACAGTAGATATTTTTTCATTGATTAGGCGTTGATGAAGGTCGATCATTAAATCGCACATTTTTGGCTGAAATTTACACGCGAATCAAAAACCAACAGCTCCGCACCGGAGCAGACCATGTAAGCCAAGTGGCAAAAGTGGAAAGAAAGATTATCGGAGAAAAACCAGTGAGAAAAGTTTTTAAACAAATCATAATAATAATAATAGGAATCAATTAAATAAATAAATATTTAAAAAAGAAAATTTAAGCAACTCAGCTTACCGGATCGTCGATTGATCTGCTATATTCGATTGTCGCAGATTGTCGATCCACACCGTAAACAATCGTCCAGTGCTCATCAACGAGAATTGTTCCTCTTCAACGACATGTTGTTGGTATATAGCAGATGTTATCATTCTATTTATCAATAATGATGATGCATAATATGCTTTGTGAATTGCCTGAAATATAATTGATTCTTTTTTTTAAAAATCAGTTTACCAAAATACTGCCAAAGAAGAAAAGTAAAATTTATTATCAATACCGTGAAAGTTACACGCTGAATCAGATACAGATGCAACCATTCGTGACTCAGTGTAAGCATGCAGAAATTACAATTTATTCAGATGACTGTACAATCGATTGTGCTTATAATTCTACTGTAGATTATCCGTTCGGAATACGGTTGTCAGTGGGTGAAGAAAAGTCTACCCTGTATTTCAACGCAAGCTGTGCAGAGGATCGTCGTCGCTTTCTTGAAGATCTATCCGAAGCTATTGAAGAAGTAAAATAAAAACAATGATATTTGAATTATATATATATATATATATATATATATATATATATATATATATATATCTTTTAAGAGTAAAGAATTTGAACGGTTGGAACGAAGTTTAAACGCAACTGACCGAGAGTTTAAGAAAGTGAAAGATAATAAGACGGCTTTATCAAGTGAAAATCGTGATTCCGGTGTACCTGATGGATGCGGAGATGACAGTCCAACATCTCAGCTCGGTTCCCAAGCTTGTGTTTTGTCAGGCTCTTTGGAATCGACCAAAGCGGTCAGTCATGTTTCACTGGACAGTGGTTTAGTAAGTGTCACTAGCCCATGCTAGTAACATCATTGCAGCTTGTACAATCAGTTCTTGATTGTTTTTCATTTAAATTATTTTAGGACAACTGAACAAACTGTTCATCTCCATCCAATAAATAAATTTTTCTCTTTGCATTTTTTCTCCTGCTCTTCCAGATGCATTTTGTTATTCATCTTTTCGTTATTTTCAACAGTTAAACAGAAAAGAAAGCATTGTTTTCATTGTGCATTCGTTGTATCTTCTTCGCTTTACGGTTTCTTGAAAAAAAAACAATAAAACATTTACAATATATGAGTGTTGCCAAAAAATATATCTGTTTTATTACTATCGTTTTTCATATCTTCATAATGTTGGAAAAATTGAATTGATCCACCGACATTAAAAATGATAAGAAAAAAATCCAGAGATTGTTCACCATATAATTAGCTGACAAAAGTCGACCGGTTGAGGAGTGAAAATTTCCACGGTCGGCTTCTGCGCGACAAGATGCTTGTCGGCGCCAACCGGCACGGCACAGCACACTGGGAAAATACGTTGGCAAGCATGTCAGCCATGGCAAAGCTGAGACGAAATTTCTGCCTTTGTCCAACCAAAGTGTCCACATCATACTCAATTCTCATCAATTCTTGACCTGCAAGTGTCACAAACAATTCTCATATATTGAATATATTATAGAATATAGAAAATTACATACACACAGACATCTCTGTATATAGATATATAAAAATAACTGAAGGTGCACTTTAGATGCATAAAATAAAATTTAAACAATAAAGCCATTAATTTATATATTGTAAAACTACATTAACTTCACTACTGCACTATCTAAATAAAAGCAATAGCAAGTACGTATCGAATAACTTACACGACTAGGGTTGCTGAAATTCCATCCCTATTGATAAATAAACATCACTAAACACAGTTCAAACTAACGATCGCTTTTATACAGTTAACTAACGAACTCTCTCCTACTAGTGACACTTAAGTTTTCCTCATCAACATTCATACCTGCATAATTTAGCAACATTCTACAACAAACAATGTTGATCAAGTAAACATTTGTACAGGTAAGACAATCTTTGATAAGTAACAATTTCAACAAAACAAAGTTATCCAACAAACCAAAGTTCACATCAAAGTACATGAGCAATGCTGATCCATGCAAATTATTTTTCATATTTTTAAATTAATAAATTATAAGAAAAACAAAATGATAACAACTGTTTATAATATTATGCATAAACTCACTTTCGTTGATGCGCGCCCGAATGACAAACCGAATTTTCTGAATTGGAATTGTAACTGGCCTCTTGAGAGCACTGAGGAAATGAGTTTCACGAGGAAACGATGGTATACATTTGAGTTGCACTTTGCTTTTCAACTTTTTCGGAATAATTGTCAAAGAGCAACTGGATACATCTTAAAATATTGAAATAATGAAACAGAAATATTGAAAGACAAGAAAAAGCCTTTTCAATATTACGCAATACAGCCGGAGTGCTAATACGAAGTGGACGTATTACAATTACATCACAAGTATATTCCACTGCGGGTAAATTTGACAAAAATGGAGGAAAAGGACTGATATCTTCACCGTTTGATTCTGATACCAAAGCACCTTTTCTAGTACCTAAAACTGAATTTCACTAAAATGGAAAAGAAAAAGCATCAACTTTACTGTTGACCCGCACGCAGAAAAATTCATGACAATTCACTGAACTGAGCGTTGCATCCAAAGAAACACTTTGTCCTGGTTCGTCAAACTTTTCCAAAGTATAATTCAGTCCTTGAAAAAAAAATAAAAATGATCACTTGCAAGCAAACAAGTAGCAATGTTATTTTGCTGCTACTTTTGTGCTTTGGTACATTGCATCTTTCAAAATATTCAGAAACGGCTTTATCCCTGACTGTCTTGAGGCACTGAATTGAACTGCTCACCGGCAGCGTAATACACTCTCCACAATCGAAGTGACTATAGATAAGCCGAGAAAAATAATTCATTTATTTTTCATTCAACATTTTTATTTACTTACATTAATAATTGTTGAAAAGTGTTTTCTTTAAATTCCTCAACTCTTGGTGCAATTGCCATGAATGGAAAATGAAAATGATTTACCCGTTCTGAAGTACTTCTTGCCGGTAAGCCATATTCCACTTCACCCGTATCTTCAGCCACATACAATGCATATCGATTTACATCTTGTCTTAAGCAAAATTAATCATTTGAAAAAAAACAATTTTTAACATCACAATAATTTAACTGTACATACATCAAAGGAGGATTCCAATTATTTGCAGTGTAAATGTAACAAACCAGGCCAATCAAATCGGATACCTTCGCGTTACCATTCATCACTACATGCACAGGCACCTTTCGCAGTTCACAGTCATCCAAAAAAGGCAAAAATACATCAACTTTCTTTGACGAAGGCTGAGGGGAATACTAAACATGAGAAAAAAATTTCCATGCACAAATAACAAAGTAATTTTTGCAAATAATTCTTTTTCTTACAGTTCAAATATTAATAAAATTAATAATAATATGAATATAATTAAAGTTACTAATTTCTTTTTAACCAAATATTTCAGCTGTAAAAGTACTTTGCACATTTTTGCAAATATGAAAAAAAATTAAAACATTTTACATTACCATTTTCCTAGTTTGATGTTCAAGTTCATAGTAAATACAGCACATTCAATTTTCATACTGATAATAAGTAATTAAAACAACAAAGCAAACGTTACTCTCACAGAATATCAACTATAAAAAAGCTGTAATTATGATTTAAATTTCATAATAAGAAATCATTTAATACTTTTAAAATTTTAAAATCCTAATTTTATTGGAGACTACATCAAACTTATCTAACAATAAATTTGGAGTTGCAAGCAATGTTGACCATAAATATGTTAAAAACAATTCAATGTACAAATTATGCCAAATAAAATGCCTATAAGAAACTATTTCTCTTTGAAACTATTCTAGCAATAAAATTCAATAATACAAATTTGGTGTACAAGCATCGCACATATCAATAAATAGAATGATAAAAACTATAAACACTTACACTTTCGTCGAATTTCAAATAATCCAGAAAAGGATTAAAATTTGACAACTGAGTTTTCTTTATAGCTGCTGAAGCACTGGAATATGTTGACGTAACTGTAGTGTCGTTCACAGAAACAGCAACAAATGGACATGCCTCGCCAGATGAAGCAGCATTCGCTGGTGGTGGTTGCCATTGGACAATGGCAATCCTTTTATTCTGTTCTCGCTGTTGACGCATTGCTTCAAGTCTCTGCAATGTGTTTGACCGTCTTCGATGGCGTGATCCTGCGTAAACAAAAATTATTAAAATTCAATTCAATTATTATTAAGTCAATTGTATTGAACTTACTGAGAGATGCATCAAAAGTGGAAAAAAACCTGACCTGAGGATCATCAGTACTCGTGTTCTGGACGACAGTTTTAGAACAATGTGAGCCTGGTTTTGTGGTTTTAATCGGATCGAACAAAACGTCGGCGCACAAGCCGCTATCATCAGTTGTGGAAAAAGTGAAACGGATGAAACTAACCATTTTATCATCCCTGTTCCAGTTGGCCATAAATATCTGTACAGAAGGAAAATATTTTCAACAGGGAAAATCTCATGCACCATTTAACAAGGTAAAATTTGGCGCGCTTAAATTAGTAAACAAAATCATAGATACTTTCTGTATTTCAAAATGAAAATCAAGTTAACATTTTTATACAAACAAAACCTAATTGTTTACATGTAAATAAGTGGGAATGTAAGTAAATAATATTGCAAAATTGGTCTGAATTTTAACTATTCAATATGAAAAAAGGAAAAAAGTCATCAATTATTAGTTTAAATAAATCATAATATAGCTATTCAAATTTCAATCGTTAGTATAGCTTTTGTTTATAAATAGTAGTTTAAAAATAGTAGAAACATGCACTTAATTGAAAGTAATTTGCGAAAGTATGTCCGGTACAGCAAAAGAAAACATCTCACGCATTTCTAAACGCAACAAAAGTATAGACTGAACATGGACTTTAATTCGTGTTAAAAATTCAAATACATTTGTCGTGTAAATTTACAACAAAACCGCCTATTACTGTTTTCATTTCTTAAGCTAAAACTGCATTTCAAAATGTTGAAATAAATGCAGTTATAAATAATCTCTGAATTCAAATTTCTATAAAGATAAATCGCTTTTGTTCGCAATGCTAATAATCAAGATACTGCAAAAGAACAAAAGCTATCTTGACAACAACTTTAACTTTTTAAAGCAATGCAAATAAAGTGAAGAAAAACTAAATTACACAAAAGCTTCACAGCAGAGTCAACAAACACAAATTGAGCATCGAAGCAAATATTAACTTAATTATGATTAGCTTATCACCTCTTCGTTATCGCGATAAATGGTGATGCTAACGATTGAAAGAACATAAACTAGAATAGTATTTGCAACATTTGGCATATATCTAATATTTGGCAGTATTTGTGTTACAGTCGTATTTTTAACTTGAATTTGGCTATCAACTTAATAATGAATAATGTTGAAATATTATTTTTACTTATTTTTAAATTGGAACAAAAAAATAAGCAACTTAAGCAGTGAATAAGAGTAAATAAAATAATCATAATATGTAAGTTTATTGGTTAATATTAAATTAATAAATTAAAAATAAATTTATTATAAAGTTTATTTTGTTTTAAATCGATCATTTGTGCATATTTTTACAATGCTACATTGAATGTTGAATTGAGCGTAAAATTCAAACCTGCATTTTATTAATAAAAAATTACAGTTACATTCCACGAATTGCTTATTTGAATTTAATTACAGCATTGAATGTTGTTTTGGTGAACTTTTTGTTTACAGTTGATTAATATTGAGCAAATTTTTGACCATTCTACAGTGTATTGCTGAGGTGATTTTCACGACGTTTTTCCAGGTAGAAAGAAGATTTGTTGTAGAGAGAACGTTTGCAAAAGTTGAAAAATGTCCAGCCACGGTGAGAAGGATAAAAATACCGAAGAGGATCCTTTGGAAGATACCATTGCTCGTGATTCGGTGGTGACCAAGTATAGTGCGGCTGGCAATATTGCCGATGAGGTATTGAAAGAATTGATTGCAAAATGTGAAGAAAATCAATCCGTTAGAGAACTGTGCGAATTTGGTGACAAAAGCATTACAGAACGCGCCGCAAAGGTTCGAATTCTTTTCTAGATGGTGTATTTTTTTTATTTGTTATATCTTTTTAATTTTTATAATTTTCTCTCAATTTCATGCATGTATGTATTTAAGTAATTTGTTAAGGTTAATTTGTAAATTTGTAAGATAAATTTGTTAATTCTGATATTCCCATGTTGCCTTGTTCTTTAAATTGTAATTGTTTCTGTTTCTAATGTTGATGATGTTTTTTTTCTAAAATTAACAATTATACCTTTTTGATGTGTTTTAAGGTTTTCAAAAAGAAAAACGTTAAGAAAGGAATTGCATTTCCAACGTGCATTTCAGTGAATCACTGCATCTTCAATTTTTCTCCATTGAAATCCGAACCAGACGTTGTTCTTGCTGCCGGTGATGTTGTGAAGATCGAGTTGGGCGTTCATGTGGATGGATTCATAGCAATGGTGGCGCATACCGTTGTAGTTAACGTTGACAAGGAGGAAAAAGTTGATCTTTATCTTGGAGGATTTGACAACTGACTGGTTTAGCTAAACTAAAAAATTTTTTTTTTCATTTCAGATAATGGGACGTCGTGCTGATGTGATTTTAGCGGCATATTATTGTTTAGAAGCTGCCGTTCGAATGCTTCGACCGGGCGTGTACAAGAACACAGATTTGATTGATATCATAGACAAAGTTGCAGCCGTATACAATTGTCGTCCTGTCGAAAACATCATGTCATTTTCGTTGAAGCGTCATAAATTAGGTCAGAAGAAATACGTTCAACTTAATTAATTAATTAATTAATTAATTGAATTTTGTTTCCAAAATACATAATTTGCTTGTTTCAAGATGGACCGAATGAAATTATTCAACATCCGACTGAAAAGAAACCTGTGGAATTTCAAAAACACGAATTCGAAGATCATGAAGTTTATGCTTTGGGTGTGGTCATCAGTACAGGCGATGGTATTTTTTTCTGTGCATTCTTTATATTTTTTATTGGTTGAGATGATTTTCAATTTTGAAGGGAAACCAAAATCCAACGAAGTTCGCACCACAGTTTACAAAAGAAATGAAGATGTGATTTATCAGCTGAAAATGAAAGCTTCTAGAGCATTCTTTTTCGACTGTGAACGCCAGTTCGGTTCCATGGGTTTTACTTTACGAAATTTTGAAGATGAAAAGAAAGCCAGATTGGGCGTGATTGAATGCGAAAAGCACAACCTATTGAAGCCGTATCAAGTATGAATGTGACGATTGTTGGATCGGATGTTGCGAAAGTGTGTGTGTGTGAAATGGTTTCTTTTGATCTTTAGGTTTTATACGAGCGTGAAGGGGAATTTGTGGCTTACTTCAAAACCACAGTACTGGTGTTGCCTTCAGGGTTGGTGAAAGTTTGCGGTCTGGGCATTCCGTTGGATCGTTATGAAAGTGAATTTGAAATACAAGACAAAGAACTGCTTCAACTGATCAATTCTTCGTTGAAACATTCGAAGAAAAAGAGCAAAAAATCCGAATCCGAAAGCGGACCACCGCCCGCAGGCAACGCTATTCAAGCGTGAATTGAATGGAATGAATTGAAAGTTGAGAGCAAAATTTTTGATGAAAATAAATAAATAATTAATTTTTTTATCATCATCAAACACATCCGACAAAGAAAAAAAAGATATATATATATATATATATATATATATATATATATATATATATATATATACATGTGGTTACAACTTTGCATTTGACAGAATAAATGAAATAAAAATGCTTGGTGTGATGAAGAATGAAGTGAATGAATTTTTGCAAATTTATACAACAAATGCACTTTATCATCAAAAATTGCCAATACAAAAAGTTTACCCTTTTGATATATTTTCTAATTAATCAAAGCAAAATGATGTACACGTTGTAAATGAAAATGACACCATGTAAACGACGTAGATTTTACTACTGATAACAAACAGAATATGAATGATGATGAATTTGAAAAGGTGGAATAATTTTCAAATTAAAAATGTGCTGTTATATTCGTGTGGAATTGAAAGAAAATAAATGCTGACAGATCATTGGTATAAAATTAAGTGAAGTAATTTTATTTTCGGTTTTCGGTTCAGTAAGAAAATGATTATTTTCAAATTAGAAACACAGAATGTTGATAAGCTACCAAAAACAAGCCAAAGTACAAGTATAACATGAGACAATGTGCTAGAGGCTAACACAGAGGGCTACAATTAGCTGAAAACACTACAATATCCCATATTTCATATCAGTCTATCTAATATGTTTGCATATGTTTCATATCGAACATCTTTGTAATTAGCTGCTCAGTTTGAAAAGCAAAACAACAATTAATAATTGAACAACAACAGATCAGAAATAATGTATAAATTGTTGTCGTTGGCAAAAGTACGTCACAATTTCATCTCAACGTCATTCAATGAACAATTAATGTTCAAATGGAAGCAACCATTTATGCATTCAAATGTTTACATACATTACAGATGCTGACCTGCTCATCAGACTGTAAATTTTGATGCGTTTCAAAAGTTTGCAAAAAGCATATACTTTTCCGATTGTATACAGATGAAGAAAGCATGAGAAATAATAATTTCAAACTTACCAATGACTAATAGCTAATAATTATAATTATAATATATGAATATAATTTTCCACTTCAAATTATGCTTAAAAAAACAGACATGTTGATTACAACAAGAAGAACATAATCCTTTGTTAATGGTATTTCGGTCGCAAACAACAAGCAAACAGGTTCTCAAGTTGCAAGCATTCACCTTTTGGCTAGTTGAATGAATTATTTCAAAGCCGGAAAAATTGATACAAAATACATAATATAGGAAATTGCATGAACAGTAACAGCAACACGTATGCCAGCTCGTCTAGCCAACACACGTCAGCTGACCTTCCTTTCTTTTCCTGTTCATTTCCGTTGTTAAAATTGTCATTCTCAAACGTGACGTACAAATAAATGTCTGCCTCAAGTAGAAATCACACAAGAATATTAGTACCAAAAATATAAAGTATATATACAAATACAATCAACATACATGCATAATAGAATCGTATATATATACATATATATATACAGATGTAGATGAGTACAGATAGAATATAAATGTTGACGTGAAAAAAAGCATTTCGTAATCAAACTAATACAGGAAAAGTTACTTGATCAGCTACAAATTTTGTACAAATCTAAGCAGGGCGACGACTTTGCTTACGTGATCAAATTGGGTCAAATGATTCGGTGGGCTGGTGGGCAAAAGGCGGTAACCGAATGCCGGCAAAAGGCTAAGGTCATAAATTGGTAATGCAATTGGTCAAAATGGTAACCAGTTTGCAGGTTCGTCAAATTCTTATTCCACATTCACCAGTCTATCTGTGCTTCCTTCACTTCTCAACAGCCAAAAGCTTCAACAAGCTACAGTTTGCTTCTCGGTGAGCTTTCACAAATTTCAAAATCCACAAATCAAAACTGCATAAGAATAATAGCAAATGGGGGCTGTAGCCGTTGCGGTCGTCGCCACCGGAATAATCACTGCTTTGATCTGCTGGATGCTCAAGTTGAAAAAGTTGACTGCATTGGTCGATCGGTTCCCCGGACCACGATATTTCCCAATAATAGGAAACATTCCCTATTTCAAGAAAGATCCCACCGGTATGCTTGTGTGTGTATTTGTGATAAAGCTGAATAATAGTAACATTGATATCCATTTTCAGAATTCTTTGAACAAACCATCGGCACCGCATACGCGTACAACAACCCGAGAATATTTCGCATCTGGATGTTCTGGTACCCATTTTTCGTAGTCAGCGGTGCCGAAGAAGCTGAAGTTCTGCTCAGCAGTACAAAACACATCAACAAAGGCATGGAATATCGCATGCTTCATCCTTGGATGGGTCTCGGCCTGTTGACCAGGTTCGTTCTGAATGTCATGTCCATTCTGAATTCGTACCAAATTATAATTTTTTTCCATATTGTCCACATATTCAGCGACGCATTCAAGTGGAGACCGAGGCGCAAATTGCTCACACCATCCTTCCATTATGATATTTTGAAAGATTTTATCGAAGTTTTCAATCAGCAATCAAAAATCATGCTCAAAAAGCTCAGCGACAACTTGGATATCAGCAACGAAGGCTTCAACATGTACCAATATATCACACTGTGCGCTTTGGATATTATCTGCGAAACTGCCATGGGAAGACACGTGAACGCGCAGAAAAACTCCGACTCAGATTACGTACGAGCAATATACAAGTAAGCAATTCAATGTAATACTAATTAAAAATTAAATTAGTAAAAAAATGTCAACAAAAATTTCGAATCTCATCTGACGTTGAATTATACAATTTTGAAATTCAGACCTTGACCAAATCTTTCAGTTCAGTACAACAATTAACTGGCTCCTCTGATTAATAAGTAACACTGACCGAATAAAATGAAAAGCATTTAATTTAATGTATTTAAAAATTTAATTTTCAAAAGTTGCAATTAATTGAAATGATTTTCAGATTAAATCGAATCATACACGAACGACAAAAGAAACCTCACCTCTGGCCGAATATTATATTTCGCTTGTTTGGAAAAGGAAAAGAACAAGAAGAATGTTTGAAAATTTTACATTCCTTCACATGGAAAGTAAGTAATAAATAAATAAATTAATTAATTAATTAAAATTTTTTCAGGTAATTCAAGAACGTCGAGAGGAAGTGAAACAACTAGGCGGATGGGCAAAAGTGCTCGATCGTCAAATGACCGATTTCGAAATGACTAGCCAAAAGCGAAGATTAGCTTTTCTGGATCTACTTTTGCAAATTGCCGAACAAGGAAAGCTAACAGATCAAGATATACGCGAAGAAGTGGATACGTTCATGTTCGAAGTAAATAATTACAAATTCATAATGCATAAGCCGGTTGTTGATGGTGGAATTTTTGTTTTCTCACAAGGGTCATGATACAACCTCAGCAGGCATGAACTGGGCTCTGCATTTGTTGGGATGCAACCCGGCAATACAAGCCAAAGTGCATGAAGAGTTGGATTCAATTTTCAGTGACGACGACCGAGATGCCACTTTTGAAGATGTAAAAAATATGACTTACCTGGAATGTTGTTTGAAAGAAGCACTTCGACTTTTTCCATCTGTTCCTTTGTTTGCCCGCTTCATCAACGAAGATTTTGACATCGGTATGCAGAAGAGAAAAACAACCAGAGAATAAATAACTAATTACTGACAACTGGTATTCACCAACTGCTTTCAGGTGGACTGACAATTCCAAGCGGCAGTGAAGTAATAGTCAGCCCTTATGGGGTGCACCGGGATCCCAGACACTGGCCGGATCCAGAAATATTCGATCCGGATCGTTTCCTTCCAAAAAATGCCAATGGTCGTCATCCGTTTGCCTATTTGCCATTTTCAGCCGGATCTAGAAATTGTATAGGTATATCAATATATATATATATATATATACATATATTTAGTGGAATAATTTGGATAAATTTACCTATTTTTTTCAATATAAGAAAAAAATGAATAATAATCATTTTCTCACAAGGTCAACGTTTCGCATTGATGGAAGAGAAAGTGGTCGTCTCTTGGATTCTGCGTTATTTCGAAGTCACGTCTGTACAACGTCGAGATCAAATATTCCCAAAAGCTGAATTGATCATTCGTCCAACGGAAACTATTCTGATCAAACTGAAACGAAGACAGCCATTATCGTTCGCTTGAACGACAATAATTTCTTATTTCAACAACTTATCCAATAATTAATAATTGTCAATGTAACAATTATGAACAATTTCATCTTTCAAAATAACACGGATCATTTGTAAAGTTGAAATAAAAAAAATTGGTGATGCTATAAACAACAAAAATGTAAAAAATTGCAGTAAAAAAATTGCACAAACCTTTATAAATACCATTTATCTTAATAAGATTCGTCACTTGGCGTGATTGTTGTACAAATGAATTGGCAACGGTTATGATAATTTATTCATTCACGGTATAAATTTGTTTTACAAATAATCAAGTGCATCAGAAGAATGCAAATGTAAAAAAGTTCAGAAATTACTGTTTACCTAAAAAGTAATTCAATTCACATGATTTATGATTAATTTAAATCAACTGCAGTCACTTCCAAGAAATGCTTATAAAGTGACATAAATTTAGCAACAAAAGATTCCAAATGATAAATAACTTTGGTGCCCATTGTCATTTGATATTCAAATTTCGCTGCAACCGAAGTAATTTCAGATTTGATTGACGCGTCACATGAATGCAACAATTCAAAGTACAGTGACTAAAAATATTCTCCTTTTTTCCCCATCATCTCTACTTACATAATATAAAATATACCTTGAAAATTAATGAAGGAGGAATGCAATGAACGATCAGTTCGTACAAGCGTCCACGAACTTGCAGCAACATTTTCGGAGTTTGTTCACGCAAAATCATCGATGCAGTCTCTTTCATGCAAATTTCCCAATCTGGTTCAATTATTGGATTTTCGGATAAATAATTTCTCCTAAAAATGATGTTCTTCAAATTAAATGGGAAATTATAAATTTTATTTTCGCACTTAACATACTCATTTGAAATGACAGATTCAGCGGATAAAAGAGCTCGTCGAAGATTTCCATCAGCTTTATGTACAATTTCTTGGATCAGTTCTGCACTCAGGCGACAGTTTTCCAATTTCAGAACACGTTGCAAAATTTCAGTAATCTTAATTCATAGTTTTCATAAAAGTCAATTATTAATAATCATCAAATGGCGAAAAAAATTTTTAAATACCTCTTCATCCTTAGGCGCTGGTACGCGTATTGGTAAACATCGACTCTGAATTGGTTGTATAACTTTGCTAGTGGACTGGCAGCAGAGAATTATACGACATGAGGAGCTGTATTTTTCCATTGTTCTTCTCAAAGCATGCTGAGCTTCACGAGTAAGTTTGTCCACTTCAGTCAAAACAATAACTTAAAATGCAACGTCTGAACGAAATGAAAAATAAAATTCTCATATCAACCTTTGAAAGCTCTTTGTGTACGACTTTCAAGCTGCTGCGTTTGGGCCATATGCTTAATAACATCTTGAATAACCACACGGTCATATATTGTAACATCGCTGAAAATAATTTCTCTACTTCTTCACAAAAAACAAAATCAATTTTGTGATCAAACTATTAAAACTGACCTAGGATTCAGTTGAATATGATAATTGCTGCTAACTAACGCTATTTCCACCTTCTTCCCAGAAGGAGTTTCAATGCTTTTATGCTCAAGCCTTATCTTTTCCACACCAGCACCGTACAATTCACGTAAAGTGCACCAAATACGAGTTTTCTTTCCCGCACCGGACGGACCGTAAAATAATAAATGAGGAAAATCACCTTGAGCAACCTGAGAAAAAAATTTTTTTTTATACCAAATTTCTGTCAAAATTAAAAAATTTTTTTACTTACTAAATGTTTCAGGCGAACTGAAAGAGACTTATGATAAGACAACTGAGATAGTTGCTTCGGTCGATGCTTGTCTACCCAAAGAAGCATTTTTCTAGTCAAATTTTATAATTCACCGTATCAAAACAGAATTAATTTTAAACAAACATGCACTGTAATTCAACGGTAGCTACGCGGGAAATACAGTAAAATTTTGTGTGTGAAGGTACTTGTAATAGAGTACGTTTGGTAATGAATACATTTCACAATGTAATCAAAAAATTTTTTCCAATAAATATACTCCTTTCC
The DNA here is from genome assembly GCA_001447645.1 of Trichinella pseudospiralis. NCBI lineage: Eukaryota > Metazoa > Nematoda > Enoplea > Trichinellida > Trichinellidae > Trichinella > Trichinella pseudospiralis. The sequence goes on along the minus strand of JYDV01000069.1, from coordinate 105,691 downwards.
TAGTTATACGGAAGATTTAACATATTTAACAGCTTATTTTATTATTCGGCCACTGGCTAAGTTATTCTGCTTCAACATTTTGGTACTGTTGCATTTTGTTCAAATTTAGCTGAACTAATTTGATTATTTTCAAACAAAAAGAAAATTCGTGAATAATGCGTTTCAAATGATATCGTTAAATGGCTATTTGAGATTTCTCCTTCTCAGATTTTAACATCACGTGATCAAATCACAGCTTGGGAATTTTCAAAATAACAAACTGACCCACTGTAAACTCATGAAATAGAAAACTAGCCGCTTTTTCCAATATTTTTTTAAATATACAAAAAAGTATACTGTAGAATGATTAGTAAAAAGTTGGTAATGTCGATAGTGCAATTTATTTTATCCTTGTTTGCATTGAAATTTCATAAATTTTGAATTAATTTTCTTTAATTATAAATTTACTTTTTTAAATAAATTATTCCACACTTATTTTTTAAGTACATTATCTAGTTTGTGCACGTCAAGTTGTTCCACATTGTTTTGCAATTAAATTGTCTCAGAAAAATCTATAAAACATAAATAAAATGCAAAAAATCAATTTAAAACATTATAAATGGTGTATATATTTAATGATGTGTATTTAAAGTAGTATTAAAATTCTAGGTCACGCTGAATTTCAAATTTCAAAAATGTTGAAAAGAAATTTCAGAGATAAAAATTTGTCAGAAATATTAAAATAATTAATAAGAATTACAGATTTGTCAATTTCATGCTAAGAGAACAATGGTGCTGTGAATAGAATAAAATAACATATTTATACTTGAAAATATTTCAGATTGTTGTAAGTCAATCATTGGTAATCGTTGTCGTCGGTCGTTCGTATATCGTGTAAGTTGATTTTGGTTGATTGTGATTTTGCGATATGGCAATTTGTTTCGTATAGTTTTTCGCCATTTTGAACATGATTTTTGATATTATTTTAGTATGAACTGTCCAGTGAAGATCGGAAATTTATTTCCACCGGTGAACAAAACCACCGTTATGAAGCATTACGTTCCGTGTTTTGGAATGCTGTGCAATTACGCATTCGCTGCAGAAGTGATGAATCCGGGCATTCTGCCAAGGTATGTCTTTAATTTGAAAATATTTTTGAAGATTTATTTTTAAATTGTAATTTCAGGGTTCATGACTTATCGGATCCGTTTTTGAAAAACGGACTACTGCTGGGCACCGGAGTGGGGCTGGCATGCTACTTTTGGACACGTGAACATCTCAAGGGGATGGAACTTCCTCGTCGGTGTGTCATCACCAGTTACGGTGCGTCAGTCTTTAGTTTGAGTTCGGTACTGTTGCTATCTCTTGCGAAGGCAGCATTTCCGAATTGTTTGGCCGTTCGTGCCATATTAGGTTTAATAATACCAACGGTGATGATTCTGGTTGGAAAATGTTATACGGCTTATTTGGACCGCTTAGTAACCGGTAAACGTAATGACTAATTCGAAGCACCGACCGGTGTTATGGTGAAAATATTTAGCTGGAAGTAAACATTAAAATATAGTAATTGTTTTCGTTTGAATGATGAAAAACTTTTTAATCATAACATGCCACAACGGCACCTTCTTTGAAAATTAATTTCACAACTAGAATGCCATTTAATTATTATTGACAACAAACAAGCGCAAAAACGCCAGACACACACACACACACACACAGAGCTCTTTTGTCAAATTGTAAAGCACAAAACGAACGCATCATGGGATAACACAGAACTTTTGGCGAAAAACAGCAAGGCACATTGAAAAAGAAAAGAAATAAAGGAAAGACTGTGTAGTGTGTTTTTGAATTTTCTTTCGTTAAATTTCATTGTCGTCCGTTCATTACGGCAAATACAATGGTGTGCTTGTTTGTTGTTTAGCAAGAGGAGTTGTGTTGTTTGTCATTTGGAACGACTGAGCTTCAAAACCATCTGAAAAGACATAAATGCAATAAACAAACAAACAAGCAAAGACAACGCTTTTCCCAACCTGTTTCAGCTCGTCAATCCGAGCAGCCAAGTTCGATATTTCTTCTTGACGTTCACAAATCATCCTCTGCAGCATTTTCACTTCAGTCTGTTCACCGTCGCCTTCTTGAATTGCCAGCTTCATTGTGCGCATTCTTGGAAACCAATCGACATTTCCTTCCTTGGTGCAATAAAATGAACCAAATTATTTCACAACGAAAACAATAATTATTAACTATCCAACTCCAATATTCATTCGCTCTGCTTGTTGTACCTTTATCATCTCGTATACGTAACTCTCAGGACCGGTGAACTCTGTCGAACTTTTAGTGTTAAGTAAAACGTAAAAATAAAAATAATTCCAAATGTTGTGATCATTTTTGATGTGCTCGTCGAACGAGACGGGTTTGTTTTCAAAATGCGATCGTTCCAAGCCTAATTTAAATTTTATTGAATTAAAAAAAATTAATTCAACTGAAATTGTAACTTTAATTCAAAATTGATCCTATCTTGAATGTTTTTTCGTTTCCTTAATAAAAAAATAAAATTCAAACGTGATTATCTCTAATTACTGTAATGCCACTGATTTGCATTCGTTGACAATCAACTCTATTGGTGCATTAATATGGTTATGCAACCATAGTGTACGTTGAACAACATAATTACTTGTAGCAGACAACATAAAATGACAGCAACAACAAGAACAATAATAATAAAAATTAGCTTAAAACTTTAAATGCGTAAACGGACTTTTTGGGTACTGTAATAGCGAGGATTGAATCCTGCTTTTCATTTACTGTTCAAAGATAAATTGTTGACTATTATGAAAAAAACAGTTGCACAAGCAAGTTGCAACTTACCGCATATGAAGCAAGTGTTTCGTATAATTTCTTCGTTTTCTTGTTTTTCATTTCTGAGATCGGCGAACGTGTCGATTATAACACCGAAGATCAAGTTGAGCACGATGACAATTAAGATGAAGTAAAAGCTCAAGTCGTACAAGATTCGCATGTAAAACAACGGCTCTTGCGGATGTGGCTTTCTCAACACGTCGCCAATGCCTCCACCAGAACTCAAGCCCCATCTCAGTACGGCCAGAATGCATGTGCGCAAAGATTCACAAAATGGTACTTTTACTGAAACGGAAGATTGCTGAAAAGTGAATCAGCCAAACAAGCACATACAAGCAGTGCAAATGTTGTTACCCGCTTCGCCTGGAACATTCGTGGTTTCAGTGCAGTTTTGGGATTCTGCACAGGTTTGGTCGTTTGGCTCGACTTCGATCCAAAAATCGTTTGAAAAAAGCACAAATCCGACCATTGAAAATGTGTACACCAAAATCACGGCCAAAATGCCTGTCAAGGCGATTGAACGCCAATTTCTGGTCACCGATCGAATAACATTGCATAGTGTTTCTTCGTGCAGAACGATGTCGAAAAGCTTGAATAATAAGAATATAAGAATATAAGAACAGTGCGCAATGGTGGAAAAGAAGAAAAAGAAGAAGAAGAAGAAAAGTATTTATAACACAGCAAATATACGTACCAAAAAGCAGTAGAAAAATTCGTGGACAAACAAACCACAAAGACACAGAAGCAAATAGAACATATTGTAGACTACATTTGAATTGGACAAAAAGCTGGCCACGGTCAATTTCATCGGACCGTAGCTCCCAATTATGCCGACCGTGTGAACAATGTTGTTCGCGATCTGTAATTTGAAAAAATTAACAAATTCAAATAACTTTACTAAATAAACTCAAACTCAAACTCAAATACTCAAACAAACTAAATAAAACACTGCAATATCGAACCTGAAGCAATCCGAATAAGTAGCTGGCGACGGTTACACCGAACAGCGATACGCAAGAAAAAGCCACAAAAGCACTGGTTACCGCCACTGCGGTCCACGTTGGCGCCGTAAACGTGTACGTGGTCGTGGCTAGTAGACAAAGCAAATAGAAACCACTGATTTCTGTATTAATTGCGGCTATAAAGTGTGATAAGGGCGCATTTGACGTTGAATTAAGAAAAAATATAAATCTGTGCACAAGTGACCAACCTCCAAATGCCGAATCGAATGGATAAAACAGAGCAACGAGAAAGTTGAGAATCATAGCAAAAATAAAAGACATGCGCATCCAAATTGGTACTGATCTGCTACACTTGTACAGCCATGGTTTATCTGAAATGAGGTTTATTTATTTCGGATATTAATTGGTGATTTGTACCTCGCAATTTTTGCTGCCAAACAATTTCATTGTACAATATGTCGAAGTTGGCAAAAAATTCAGGAACTTTCGAACCTTGTAAATCTCGCTCAGTTTTCAAAAAGACTCTCTCTTTGGTTTCTTCGGTTAGAAATTTACACACATGGGGAACTGGAAAAATGATCAACTCCAACGATCGGTCACTGCGAACAACCTAGAAGTGGAAAATGAAGAAAATAAATTTAATTGTATTCATTTGTATTATATTAAGAAACCAAAACCTCAATGTGTGCTGTGTGATCATGGTAAAATTGAAGCGCACTGCGTGAAATTTCGTCTCGAGCATTGCTCGGCTTGAGCATGCTGTTCAACTTTGGATAATATTTAGAAAGTTGATGCGCCAGAATGTAAATATTATGCCCAACCTCTGACGGCGATACTTCACAATAGCCGTCATTTTCTATTGGGTTGCCGTTGATGTCAGTTTTCGTTTCAAATACAATTTTTGGAGTATCAAATTGCAAAGCAATATTTTCCTACCAAGAAACAATAATTGTCAGTATGATAGGTGCTTACTTTTTTGTTAGTGAAAGAAATATCCGATTATACTCACAGCATATGCAGAATGATTAAACGACATTTCTGGCAATTTGAACACGTCCGTAATAGCGCTAACCTGTTGTAAAATAAATCAAATAATACAATAAATAGATCAAATCATATAATAAAATACTAGCTGTTCTGCTCCTCCTGCCATCCGAGCCATATTGCGCAAAATACGCTCAGCGTTATCGCAATCATTTCTCGATTCCAAAATTGCCAAAAGCAATTTCGACGCGTTGCTCTGTAATAATAGATGATGATAAAATATTTTTCACAAAATAAAAGAACACATTTGGAGAACCTTAATTTCCAAAGCAAGCTGTATATTTTTCTCTGCTAAAGGCATTATTTCATTCAACACCAACGAAATTATTATATCTAGACCATTGGATTCATGCATGGCAATTGCATTCTAAAAATAAAAAAGTACCGTTGTTTAGTGTTATTTTTAGTAAAGAAAAATAAAATATTTTATATTTTAAACAAATTAAGATTACTGATCACCTGATTTTCATGACAAGGACCTTGACAATATTCAGTCAACGAAATCAACGCCTGGTTAACAAGAGATACGTTGTGCTCATTGATCTCATGCAAAAGTCCCAAACTGCCACTAGTGCTACCGCAAATGGTGTCCAGAAACATTAACGTTTCCGTGACCATGTTGTAATTTGTACGATTTTCTTGACAACGTAGAAAATTCTGTAAACGAAAAGAAGAGAAATTGCATATAGAAATGCAGGTGTGGTTATCTTTTACTTGCAAAGCAGGATTGTGATTTTCACAAAGCAATTGCAATAGGCGTAAAATTGGTTCCATGATGGTCACTTCAGCCGGAAGAAGAAAATCAGTGTCCACTTTGTCCTGCTCACGCCAGCATCGTTCAGTTCTGATATCGTTGGATTCACTTCCGCCCAACCAGTCGTCATCTGACCACAGCTTAAGTTGATCTTGAATTTTTCGAATTGCCTCATCGTGCGCTTGACCAACGGCAGATGTTTGACTGCTGCCGCTCATAAATGAACCTAAAAAAAGGAGGAACCAATAGAATAAAATCACAATATGCTCTCGTTTGTTTGTTTGCTTGCTTGCTTTGCTTCAACTTACTTTTACGACTGGTCATTCGTGAACCACCAATTCGATCCCGTCGACTCAAAATCGAACTGCGCAGCTTGTTCTGTGCTCGTTGCATTTTTTCATTGAACACACGGAAAAAATTTTCACCGACGCCATCGCTTGTCAAACATTCCAGAAAAGAATTCTACAAAAAGTTAAATTTAAATTTAAATTAAATAAATTTAAAATTCAATGTGAACCTGAACAACTCGATTGCCGCCTTCTAGAAGAGTTTTGCCCAGTTCAACAGCGGCGATGAAAATATTCTCCGACGAACAGTGAACAATCAAGTCGATCACAAGTTTGCTAGCACCGGCAGCATTCAGTGAACACTGGACATTGGTGATATTCTGGGGTAAAATTTTTTTCAACATTGCTGTCCATCTTTCTTGATCATCATCTTTGAAAGATTTTGCTTTGCCACTTCTACCTGGTCCGTGTATGCCGAGATATTGCAACAGCAGATCTTTTCGAGAATTCATTGTCTGAATAATGACGACACTGCTTAATTATTCATTCACTGAATCATATAATTAACGCGTACCGATGTGTCTAAATCTTGTTCTGCTGGAATCATACTTCGGATCGTGTCCAACAATTTAATGCACAACTGCTCGTTCTTGTCATAAGCCAAAAGACGACAGTGTTTGATCAACCTTAAGAGCAAAGAAAAGTTTTTTGCATTTTTCAAAAAATTTCAAAAATTACTCACTTAGTCACGAATTCACCATCGCTGTATCGTTTCATATGAGACTGAGTATCGTAGAACGTCAAATCTGGATAATGCAGTACGTCCACGGCGACCATAGTTTCAGCACGAGCCATGGGACCGAAAAGATCTTCCATTCGGCAGACAATTTCCTGAATAAAGAACATCCAATCAAAATAAATAAATAAGCAAACAGATTCCATTTTGAACAGTTTACTTGAAAGCAGTCGACAATATTGTTGAAATCATGGCCTTTTCGTGTCATGTGAGCTGCCTGAGTGACAAAATATTTTGCCTTTTTCAATTTTGCCCATTTGCTGCTCTTGCCTTCCTTGCGCATGATCATGTCCACTGTGACGGCTAGTCGTTGATCATGAGCTTCAATAGAAAAGAAAAAAAGAGAATATTAAAAACAAATTACCGTTAAACTTTTGTTTCCATTACCAAATTTGCACATCGTTTCCACACAGTTTATTAAATTTGATTTGTAAATAGCATTCTGCCTTCGAAGCCAGTCAATGCTCTGCAATCGACCAAGAGCTTCGAGCAAACGTCCAAAAATTCCATTCTCATGCTACAAAAAAGCATGCACGGCAAATACAAAATTTACAAAATACAGCAAGCAGATTTTCTAAAAAAAACCTTCGGACCGCTTACCTTCGGATCTGAAAAACACTGTGCACAGGGTTGCTCAAAAAAACAAATCAACAATTTCGTCACAGTCAAACAAATGTAACGCTCCACGGAGCCGTTGATTGATGGTCCTCGTTCGTAGAGCTAAAACAATGATCAATTTCATGAAATTTAAATAAATGAATATATATATATATATATATATTAAACAAGAACAACAAAAACAGCAGTACCTGCTCAACATCGTCTAAAATGTTGGCAAGAATTTGCGCCATGCAATCATCACAGTACATGTCTTTCATGTCGGCATCAGTGTCGATGTAGCAATGGAGCAAAAATTGCAAATAAACTTCTTTAATTTCATAAAAGCACTGCTCATCAGTGATCACCCGGACGATGTGCTCGAGTGGAATGTGCGAGGCGCATTGCAATTCAGTGGTCACGTTCTTGCCAACAGTGCACAAAGCTAACAGACGAACCAATTCAATGTGATAACGCAGAGGATTGCACAAATCCGACAAATCCACACTCTGCTTCATCAACGACATCATCGCCTCAAAACCAGCACTGTCGGTATAAAATAAACATACATCTTCTGAAGATGTGGATATCTGAAGAAAACCGTTCAGCTCATTGTATAAAATATAGTTGTTGTAAAAATGCAAAATGCACTTACAACTTGAGAAATTTTCTCTTGAGTTAGAGAAATTGTTCGTTCTTCAGGAATCAAAGTTTGCAAAAATTGGAGAAAAATTGCATTTCGACCTTTAGACTCGATCAAATGCACCACATGCTGAATCAACTGATCACTAACATTGGCACAGAGTTCTCTGTTTCCTCGAAAAATTGCGCACAACGTTTCAATATCTCTAGGCTATTGCAACCATATTAAATCAAATAAAATAAATAAATTCATCATAACATATGATAACAAATACCTCTTCAATGGCAAGATAATCGCACTTGCTTGCGTCGCTGTTGAGCGAAAGGCGTTGGTGCAATAGACGCTGATTTTCCTCGTTATCATTGCAAAAGCCGCACAAAAATTGATGCGCCAAATCGAACAATTTTGGCATTTCAGAGTCTATTTTCTGCAAACAATTGATCAATTTATCAAATTGTTTATGCAAATTTCCTGTTCCCACCTTATCAAAAGGAATAGATAAGAATTCAATCACAACTTCATAAACGCGCATGTTGCGCAATAATTGCTGATTTCTCCCATCCGGACGTCGTTCATCTGCGTAACAAAGCTTTACCCAGTTGTTCAAAATCTACAAAAAAAAACAAAGATAATGTTAATAATTTTCAAAAATTACAAAAATATTTCTTTTTTTTTTCACAAAGCACACAGTACGTCGCTCAGCAATTTTCTGCAATGCTCACTGCTCATGGGATATTTGCAGTTTAATTCTTTGAAAAGTTTGATCATGTTTTTCTTCTCTTCTTCAACATTCATCAGTTCTACGAGATCATTATCATAACGTTGCGACGGTTCATCTTCAGTACTTTTTCTAAAGTGAAAGAAAAGATTCAGATTTCAACAAATAAAAATACAGTTATTAATTGTAACTTGTCGTTTGCCATCGGAAACAACGATCGCTTCTGCGAACCAGTCTTTGCACTATAAACCCATAGTTCACTTTTTTCAACCAGATTCTTCATCAACAGCAAATCCCGATGCACTTGTTGGTAATTTTGTACATCCATCTGAGATACCAACAATTGTAACTAAATTTCAAACCAACAAATATATATATGTAACATATGTGATAAAATTATAATATTCAAAACCTGCTTCAGTGCTTGTATAAGTTCGTTTCTTTGATTGAAACTTTGATAAAAGACGCTCAAACCAAGGCTGATCAACGGCGGATAATCAGAAAGCATTAGCTGAAGCAAAATACGAAGCAACTGTTTGCCATTTTCTCTGCCCAGTTCAAGTCTACAGTTGAAATCTTCTTTTTCCACGTCCACTTCCACGCAATGACTTCTGAACAAAATTTCAATTCACTTAATCAACAACACTTTTTCATATTTGCTAATTTACTTCGAATAAAACACTTCATGAGCAAACTGAGTAATTTTCAAATCGTCCAAATCTAATAAAAATAAATCATAATCAAAATTATTGCACAAAACTATTATACAAATATACCTTCATAAAAACCAACATCGCCTGTATCACTGGATGCGTATTCTTTCTTGATCAAAGACAATAAATAAGTGATACGATAATCCAAACGAACATTCAGCACATACTAAAAACAAAGATACACTAATAATTTTACATATTTTAATTTTCCAAGTAAACATACTTGTAAAATTTCAACAATTGTTAATTTTGTTTTTAAATTCACCGTTTTTCCATCTTCGTGATCAGAGGGCTGTTTTTCACTTTCAATAAAACTGCTCACTTCCATTTTTATATTTTCTTCTGTTCGATTGGGAACAACGGCTCCTAGAAGAAAAACAAATAACGCAAAATAATAAAATGCACCTCTGCAGCACAATCTGGGCTGATAAAACAATTAACTACCAACTACTGCGCCATTGGAAACGCTTTCCATGTCCAAACTACAGTTGTCCAAAATATCTAGCAAATCCTGTGCTAAGACCAACAACTCAGGCAAGCTGTAAAAACCAAATTTTACCAACGCATGTGCCAAATTTACAATCTGAAATAAATGGATTAAAAAAAAGAATAATAACGTTAAGCACAATGCGAACCTCTAATGTGAATACGTTCTGAGCTTTGTGTGAAAATTTCGCAGTTTTCACGTGGCGAAGATATTCTTCCACGTATGTGAGAAGACCAGTGAAACGATTACGAGCAAACAGACGCCGTTGCTTTTGATTGAATGAATAAATCTCTTCATTAGTGTACCTGAAATGTTACCTTATTGAAAAGAAATTACAATAAGAAAACGAATTTGCATGAAATTCACTTTTCAACTGATACAATTTCAGGTATCTCCTTCCAAAGACGTGCATATCGAACTGGCATTACTTCTTGCAAATCAGTAATTACATGCAAATGCAACATCAGACGAGCAAAATTGGCACGTAAATCATACGGCAACCTCTCATTGACCATGCATCTGAACAATTGAAAACAACAATGACTTTTGGTAATTGAAATAATTTAAAAAAGCACCCACCTCAAAATTACACTGATCGGCAATTCTTGGGATAAATTTAGTAGATGTTTGTTCGCTGGTGGATCGATGGCCAAAAACTGCCGATCCAAGCACATGTGAGAAAATAAATCCAACTGATGCTTGTAATAGTTCACTACACGTTCAGCTTCGGGTGAATTCATCGTCTCGTATGCTAATTTCTCCAATTCTTCTGATTCATCGTTGAGCCAACCAATAAAAACCTAAAATTAAATCCAAATAAAAATACAAACAAGCAAAACTGAACTATTTCATTCTGGTGCTTTTCATCTTCAAATCAGCTAACCTGATCGCCGAACATCCTAAACAAAAAAAAAGAAATTAATCATAATTGAACAGCAGTTTGCTTTTCACTTTTTGATAAAATCATTGTATACTAACCTTGTTTCTAGAAGAATATCTCGATTGGCGTCGTTCAGTACTAATAGACATATCAGCTCTTGAATTTTCTTGTTTGCTTCGTTTTTGCAAACACATAACAAAGTTAAATAATCCAGAAATCTAATTAACAATAATAGCAATAGTAATAATAATAATAAGTGTAAAAATGAAACGACAGTACCGTCCTTCTCGATTCTGACGCACCAATTCAATAAATTTTTCAATATGAGTTTTTTCCACATGAGTTTCCAAAAGTTTAGCATTATCGTGCAATACAGCTGTAATAGTATCTTCCGCCATCAAACCGTGACCAATCTGATGCTGAATATCAATAAATCGTTCAGCAATGTACACCTTAAACAATAGCATTTGACATCATTTCAATAGATTGGTACTGATAAGTTACTTGATTTCGACGATACGATTGTTGAGAAAATCGTAAAACAGTATACATTAGTTGAAACATTCGTTTAAAGGATTCATTTCCCGGCTTACTGAGCACCGAAGGATTTTCAAAAAGAGGTCGCTGATCTTTACGAGATTCAAACGGTGCTCGAAGCAAATCGAAAATCTAAAAATAAATAAATAAATAAATAAACAAACAAATTGACAAAAATTAAATTTACTTGTGCTAGCACTTTTTGTTCTCGAAGTAACTTTTGTCGATTTCGATTCACTTTGTTCGGTTTAATTTTCAGCGGATCTTCCAAGTGATTTTTTGCATTGGTCACAAAATAAATTAATTCTGCTAATAATTCCATGATCATGCTAAAAATTATTGAATAATAACAAAAAGAAAAGCAACAAACAAGAAGAAAAAGTCACCCTTTCTCTTTCATAACATTCAGACCATGTCTGATGCGTTGCAAAAAGTCAGCCAACGCTTTGCAAGCGTCGTTGGCAAAATCCAAATCTCGAACCTCTCCCGGCATCACTGACAAAATGGCAAAAGCTTCTTTGTCCTCTTTCCAGTTTGAGCAACCAAGCTGAAAACATTTTCATTAATAATTATTAATATAGCAGAATAAAAGAAATGCTTAAAAAACTGCATTCACTTTAAGCATAACACTTTCATCCCCTTTCTCTGGATCACATCTTGTAGTAGTACTGTGAACCCAATTTTTCGTTTGGATATGCTTGAGTCGAATGTACGATTGCCTATTAATGTAATGTGCAAAATACATTACAATACAACTTTTTTTGAAAATTTTTAAAAAAGTAAAATATAAAATGCCTTGGAATATATGCGTCCATTTTAGTTAAAGTAGTCGGATCAAGTTGAAATAATGTAGCCGGATCTCTCGGGGACGCAGGTATCATCGATACTAAACTATAAGTAGCTTCCATGCTTGAAGACTTGCTGGACTTTTTCTTAAATTCTTTGCTCATTGGAAATGGTTTTTTCTTCGAATGTTCATCCTGAAACAATTTTCATTTTCAATTTACTGTATTATTAAAACACCACCTCTCTTTGGAGTTATTGTTTGTCCATTACTTCCAAAACAGCTAAATACATGTCTGTTGCTAAGTGCTTGAAACGGAATGTGCTGTTCCATTTCGCAGCACCACTTTTGTGTGGTTCTTGCTGAATGACCTCAAATAAAATGCAAAGGTGACAACAATAATAATAATAATAATATATGTGGAAAAAAAATTAATTTTTCAAATTCCATACTTCAACTTCCCAAAGTGCTTTGGATGATGTAGCTTCTAAAGCTTGGTCCCGCTTTGTTACTCTTAAAAATACAGTTTGCACACCATTTCTGGAGTCTTGAGTCAAAAATTTTTGTTGTTCAGCATGGAAAAGACGTACGACGTCACCCTTTTGAAGAAAAAAGAAAGCAAATTCACACATAAAAGTCAAATTTCATTTTCAAATTTTCAAATATTTTACCCCTTTAAGAACATCAGGCAAATTTTCTCTGTATTCCAAAAATAGCAACACTTGCCAACATGTTTGATCATTCAAACAGTTCACCTGTTGATTTTTTATTTTTCAAAATAAATAAATAAATAAATGATACATTTTCTCACCTCCTTGCTTTCACTGTCCTCAGCTAAGGACAAACTGCTAACGTGCAGTTGATGCTTTTGACTGCCAGGAATTTGAGCAACGTAATAAGGCACCAAACAAATTCTATCTCCCGCAACAACCTAGTTGATCAAAAGAAAAAAATTAATAATTAATAACAAATGCAAATGCATTATTAATTATAACTAGAAACAGAAGTTGATTGTAATAATTGAAATTTCTTCACTCACATTATCACCCAAAGAACGAAGCTTGTAGAATGGTTCAACCGTGAACCATGACCCGTCGTTGCCCTGCGCATCCAGGGTCACCTTCATCGCGTTGCGATCCACTCTGGCTGGTTCTTTTTTATTGACCGTCAAAAATTTGTTGCTCTTCACATGAAGCAACTACAGTAGTGGTGCAACAACAAAACTTTACCGTCAGTAATAGGAGAACAAAAAGAAATTCAAAATCCCGCTCACCTGCAACGTAGTGCCGTATTGGACAATTTGTCCGACCGTTTTTTCAAACTCGAGCTGATTTTGTTCTCGTTCTTTTTCCGCAGCATCCTCAACACGGAAATTAAACTGTATTAATAATTTTGAAAACGACAAACTTGCTGACAGTTCACGACTGTAAATTTCCAAACCAACTGTCTACCTTAAGACGCATCATCATGTCCAATGTCATCGAGCTCATGCCGCTTGTCTGCCTGGTACGTTCTTCTGCCCAGAGTTGCTTTTGCGCAGCATACCGTCGTACGGGACATATTTTAAAAATACAGTCTGCATGTATACAAAAAGAAAAAATTAATAAAATGCACAAAATGTTATGTGTTAAGTTGAGAAATTTTCCAAATTCAAAACAAAAATGATCAACAGGCAGTATTACCGTAGGAAATTGTAAACTCTGAATGCACTGTAGTGTTTTTTGAATTTTCCGCCCACGCAAAATGGTGAAAAATTTAATTTTATGATAAAATGAGAAAAAAACTGTTACACATGTAAAGTGAAGATAAACTTGATTAACGTTATCATAAAATTGTTGCTATTAGTTAATTGAAAAAAAATTTCTTTTAAATATAAATATAACAGTATAAATTTCGTGTTCAGGATTGTTCAAATAGATAAGAATCTCAGTTGAGCGGCTAATTGAAACACCAAACGAACACGTGTAAAATACAAAAAAAAGACAAAATCGGTCAAAGATGCACGCTTTCAAACTTTGTCCAAAAAAAAGTAAGAAAACATGAGCATGTTGCCAAAGTGGTGATGCATTGCACAATTGAAAAAAGCAGACACAACACAAACAGCAATGAAAATTTAAAAAAATGTTTGTGATTAAAATACCTCGGAATTTTTTCGGCGGATTTTCAGGCGTTCCAAATGCTGGTCGTACGACGCAACGATCATCAACCAGACTGAAATTGAAAATTATCCGAGTTTATTTTAAAATAAGGAAAAAAAACAACTAATAACAATCAAGTTCATATATGCGTAAAAATAGTTGAATAAATTTATTTTCAATAAAAGTAAAATAATCTTGTAGAAAAAGCATGTTTATTTTTTTTTAATTTATTCTGGTTGGTCATTCATCGACAGAATAAAAAAGTTATTTGATGTTAACATAAATGTAATTTCATGTCGTGACACGGTTTTGTGATCGTTATTACATTGATGTGAAATGTAAAAACGGTTGTTCACCTAGATTGTGAAATTAATTACCAAGTGATCGTTATAGGAAAAAAAAGAAATGGAAAGAAATCAAAACATTAAAATTGGAACTTTGCAACAACGGTGGTATTTTTATTGTCACGACAACACAATTCACTGCTCTACCGTGAAAAGCTTTTGAGAAATTTGCATATTTATCAAATCAAAACTGGTCAGCGTTAGTGTGGTTCAACAGCAGCTACGCCTCAGTGTGTGCGTTATGAAGCACAAACTTTGGTTACAAATGGGATTTACCGGTTCGATTAAATAAATACATCGTAATGTACAATTGCATTCACAAACAGTGTTAGCTTAGAATTTGAATAAGAAGCCAATTTGAAAAGTGAAAAACAGCATCAATTGGAAATGTGTAAACATTAAATCTTGCGTTACATTTAGTTAGCATTTCAATTTCAAAAACAATTTCTGTAGCTGATGTAGAAGAGAAGAAACAGTGTACAACAAGATTTGATTGAGATAATGTTGGTGTGTGTGTGTGTGCGTGTGTGAGTGTGTTATTTACAGAATTAGCAAACAACAAATAAATAAATAAATAAATAAATAAATAAACAGAAATCGAAATCAGTTCAGTTCAATTCAATGAAAGAAGATTGATTCAATCTTTGTGCTCTATTCAAATGCTTTAATTATCATTTTCACAGAGCTCATCATTCGGAATAAAAGTGAAAAAGAAACATCAACGTTCAGAACAATTTGATTATTAAAATATATGAATAAATAAAATTATGAAATATATAATATAACTTTATCCTTTTTTGCATTCTTTTTGCTTACCCAAGTGTCGAGAGAAAACCGTTGGTTCCGTCACTTCCTTCGGCATAAAGTGACACTTCGTCACCAATATGCAAAAATGTACTGCTGAACACGTCGACGGCGCTCATCGCAGTCTCATCGCACAATTCAAATGTTCGTCTGTCTTTCTCTTTTTCACACACTTCACTTTCGCTCTTTTCAGACAATCGGCCAAAACTGCGTGGGCGTGTTGTGGTTAATTTTTGTATTATTTTTTTTGAATCCTTTCGACCAATAACTAACTATATGAAAAATATTATTATATTTTTTTCTTTCATTCACTTTTCAACATATATATATATATATATATATCAGGTCGAAAATTAAATAGTTTATTTATAGTTAAAAAGAAAACATATATATATATATATATATATATATATATCATAAAGATGTTAAGGCTGAAAATGGAAATTTAAATTCAATTAATCTACAACCAACAGCGTCATATCATAAATAAGAATTTTAAAATTTCTTCCTGCTTTCTTCCACTCTAGTCTTCTTCTTCTTCTTCTTTCGCTCTATTCTTTGTGTCTGTGTGTGTCTACGTCTGCGTCTGTGTGTATAAATAATACCACCACGCACACGCTCTTATCACTAGCATCCAGCTTTGATCAACACAAACAGTACGATTGATGATATTGCAGACGGCGCTGCAGTTTTGACCTGAAAATCATCGTCTTCTTCCATTGATATGCATTGTGAAGTTCAGTTGTTGATTTTATTTTTTAAGTTTAAGATTTCTTACTGTAAAAGTAGCAAATTCACGATTTCCATTTCTTTTCTTACCAAAAAGAAAAAAAAACTACCACCACTAACAACATTACACTGCATTTTATATCACTTCTCGTTGACAGTGTGAACACTCGTTCAAATTTCATATTTCACTACAATAAACAACAAAACATTATAATAAGATCTATTTGAAAATACTACTCTACTTCTGACTGGTAAACTTTTTCAAAAGCCAACATTACAACGGCTGTTGTTCACTAGCTTGAAAAATAAAGCAAAAAATAACAAAAATACTCGTATTTAACATTGCAATATACAATTATTTGAACAATAATTTAAGAAATTGTCATTTCTATTGCCCATTAATTTCTTACTTTTACTTTCCAATCACTTCAGTTGCTTTTCTTTAAAAAGCAAGCTATTAGATATCTATCAATCAAATTTTCAAATTTACATCACTTCAAAACCATTGTCATTCTATATTCGGATATGTTTATAAAAATAACTGTATAAAATCAATTTCATTCAAACAAAATGTTCAAAATATTGAACAATTTTAAAACTAACCAAACAATACTTTTCAAAATAATTCAATAATAAATAATTTATAAATTTGTACTTGTAAATTAATTCAAATTTACAGTATATTTTTAAAACTTTACGCAACAATTCCTTTCTACAGTATATTAAAAAAACAATTTCAAACTTTTTATTTAACATACTATCATATCTTTTGCACATATATCGAATACACTTTTTCATCATCATTATTTGAAAATCAATAACATCATTGGTAAAAGCTTTATTTGATTTCAAGCAAAAGAAAAACATTGTCTATAAAATATTTTCCTAATAAACAAACAAACAAACAAACAAACGAACGAACAAACACACGCAGCTGATGAGAATGAAGCATAAGAACGTCCGGTGCAAGCAGAATGCAATAACAATGTTTTCAAATTGACCATTTTGCGAGCTTGGGAAAAATGTTTATGCGAATAAAACAGAGTAAGAAAGAAAAATACACGTAAAAAAGCTGACACGTAAACGTCTTTTTAAAGTAGAAGTATATAGGCAGGAAGGCATGGGCGTGAAAACGATGCAAATATAAGAAAAAGCTTGCTTGCTTGATTAGCCGGACAAAAGTGGCCAATAATCAAAAAAAAAGTAATTGGCACATTGTACATTGTACACCGGACGCCTATGAAAAGAGTGAATAAAACAACAGTTGCGATGAATTATTTCAAACGAACAATAAAATGAAGCAAACCATGATAGTGTAAAACAAATGCAAACAAAACTAAATTAATAAAAATCACGACAGCAAAAACAATACAACAAACAACAAATGAAGAATAAAACAATCACACACACACACACACACGCACACACGAAAATTATAATTACTTTCTATGCAGAATTCGATTCAGGTCGGCGTACACTAGTCGCGTAGAGTTGCTGTTGAAAATTCTGAAACTGAATCTGATATGCATTTTCACGCATACCACTAGCAGCAGAACCAGGAGAAGGAACGAACTGAGAAGACATCATCCTAGGTCCAGCTGGATGCATCATTCTCGTCGTTGAATTCATGTTAATCGGCTGAGGTCCAACTGCCGGTTGAGGTGCTTGCTGCGTTGTAGCACTGTAACCTTGAGGATTGTATCCTGTGGCGATAACATTGCCTGGCTGACATACGTATGACGATTGCTGCTGATTCGAATTCATAGAATACTAGATGAACAAAATTATTAAAAAAACATTACAGCTGAAAATTTCCATCAGCTCATTACCTGCATAGCAGAGCTATCGACTAATGGCACCGATGGATAATTATGCGGTTGTGATGGTGGTGGTGGCGGTGGAGTTGGTTGTTGTTGCTGTTGTTGAATGGGATCGGGAAAGTACTGCAACTTTTGACTGGGTACTTTTGAATCAAGATTTGTAAGCGGTTCAGCAAAATCTGAAAAAAAACTGGTGGTGTTCGGCTCCACCGGAAAACAGCCACTTTGAACAGGCATCATTCCGGCAGGTCTCACTGCCGGTTTCCCATACGGTGACTGCGCCGAACCAGGTCTTTGCTGTTGATGGAAATATCTCGGTCCCGATGAAAAAGCTGAAATTAAATACAAAATAATGCTGATGGAACAAAAAATTCTTCTTTCATACAATTGTTAGGTTGAACCGGGCGACCTTGGATGCTGATGATACCAGGCGAATAAGGCGATACATTTTGTATGTTCACTTGTTGAATGGACATTGTAGCGTTGACAAAAGTGTTATTAACCATTGGGATGGATGATGGCTGACATTGATTTGCTGATTGCGATTGCATTTCAAAATCAAATCCAGATGCTACATAAGTAGGTCTTGGTCCACCACCGTTGATCACATCCATTGGTGGTGGTGGATGCAACATTGGACTAACATTGGGCATTTTGTTACCACCGACGGGATGACGATAAGCATTCATTTCGAAATTACCGCCAACTGGTTGCTGCTGCGGAGGACACTGAACAAAATTGTTGCGTACATACATTCCATCGCAGTAACTGAAACAATATTTCTGTTATAACAAAATTTCATACTAAAGCTCAAAAAAAGAACTAGAAACCTTTCATCCGGTAGAGCTGGTGGCATCATGCCATAAACCGATGAATCACACATTTCTGGAGGCAATGCATTCGGTCCGCCTTGGAACGGTCGTACATTCGGTGCCTGCATTCGATTTCCAACAACCATCATGGCTCCAGAGTCACCGCAAAATCCATTACCACCGACGAATCTTGGACCCATTCCTTTGCCTTGCACTGGAGAAAATGGCGGCATTGTTTGCATGTTCACGTCATATCCTTGTGGATACGGTTGCCCTTGCCCAGGAGGTACTTGAAAATTAGTTACAGAACTGCATTCGGCAAAATTTTCTTGCGATGCCGATTGAGAATTATGCCTAGGAGGATGCTGTAGGCGTGGAGTTGGAGTACGTTGGGAATTTCTAGGCGGTGCTACAGGAGGAACCATCATTGCCGGTTTCCCTTGAACCATCATTCTCGTGCCAGGTCTAAAACCAAACGCACAAAATAATTTTATAAAAATTACATAAATTGAAAAAAAAGTTCCAATTTACGCAGCAACTGTGGGTGGAGTAGCATTCCGGCAAACTGTAGACGTCGTGCTAATTCCTTGCTGCATTTGTTTCTTCGCCTCATGCTCCGCAACCAGTTGCTGCCATTGTAATTGGGCATCCACTTGAATTTGATCATTCCTAACAGCAGGCATATTCTGTGGAATGCCAGGAGCAGCTACTCCAGCTGCATTATCAACTGCTACAAAGTATCTATGTGCTACTGTTTCCATTAATGTGAAAGTAAAAAACCAAATCTCCATACCCAATTTTCCGTCGTTTACTGGAAAAGATGGTAAAAGACCAGGGGGAAGCGGTCCCTGACCAGCTGCGTTCATTGCCATGATTGTCTGCTGCTGCTGTTGCGAAGACATACCGAAAAAATTTTTCAAATCTTCAATTCTTTGCAAAGCTTCTTGACGATGCTGGCGCTGAGCGGGTGTTAGCTGTTCATCTGTAAACTTTGATCGATCTCGAGGGCTGCCCAATTTACTGTGTTTCTATAATGCAACGCTTCAGCAGTTCCTATTATTCAAATTTAATACATTTAACTTACCATAGGTGGTTCAGATGGTAGTGCCTCTTCAGTGAGCTTTGCCATTTTTTCCAATGGAGTATCGCATAATTTCGACGTTAAATCTGGCATTGACATGCTATTTGCATCCACTACTTTCAAAACGCCACTGCCTTTACCTGACGTGGGCGGAAAAATAGCAGATGCATCTTGCAATACATTAGCTGTAATTTCTAGATCCTTTTTTACTAAAGGCGCAACGGTAGCTAATAAATTACAATGAGGTGACGGAACGTTTTCAGTTTGGGCATTCCCTAAACAGAATTGACATGAATTACAAAAATACAAAAGTCACAATAATTCCAGTAATACAGAAAATCTAAAATTCATAAAATAATAGAGAAGGAAAGTAAGAATCAACTGAAAAATAAATAATAACTTCAGTTGGTATTGAATCAAAGTGCTTTCTTTCAAATTTCAAAAATATAAATTTCAATAGCTATTAAACGTTCAAAAATTAACTACTACTAAAAGTTTAAATTTTAATATATACTAATTTTTAATGAGTAGTAAAATAATACTTTCTGCAGTGAAAGTAATTCTGCATTACTTGAGTGTCAACAAAAAGAAACAAAGAGTACGGTAAATTTTGAAATTGTAAATAAGTAGCATACCTTTGACACTAATTTCACTTTTCGATTGTCCTTCATTGGATAATGGAGTTGCTGAATCACCACCTTCAACAGGACTCGTAGATTCTTGCGGTGAATTTCCTGTTTTAGCATTTCCGCTTTCTTGATTGCCTTCAGCGTTTAGCTTTAATGCACTTCTTTTTCCAAGCGATGTTGATGTTTTTACATTGCAAGAAAAAGGAATACTTGCCTTTAAAAAATCACATAAAATTTCTGCTACGTAATAAAAAAATCAATAATGCCACTTACTGATAATATCCTCCTAGTTTCTTCTTGATTTTGATGAAATTCTATGATGCTTGAAAATTTCTGGTTATTAACAGCTTGTGCAGCTCTGAAAAGAAAGCAATATCAATAAAATTAAACTAAAAATCACGGAAACAAACATATTGACACGAAAATCAATACAATATGATCGAGCATTCGTTACATATCTATCATTCATTTATTCTAAATCATTTATTATTTACCGTTAATAAAGAAAACCTTTACCTGCTGTTGAAATTAATTTTCAAGATTAAAATTAAAATTCACTACCTTTCATCATTTCGAAAATTGACAATTCACTTATAACTGCAAAGATAACATTCAATAAATAAATGAACGCAACTAATCAATTCCTTCAGCCTGAAAAAGCATCATCACCTATTTGAGCAGAGAAACGCTGATTTGATTTTTATTTTCAAATTTTCCCCCATTTTAGAAGTTACCTTCAGAATTCAGTTTTAGTAAATTACATCTGAAAAATAAAATTTACAAAAACAAAAAAAACCATACAATTGAGCACAACAACAAAACCTTGAGACGTAGCCTATTTATTCAAGCATACTACAATTCTATAAAGTATATTCGCCTTTTACTTTAAAATGTGAAGGAATGCATTCGAGTTCAAGCAGAGACGAACAATTGCTACTATTGTTTGCACGTTGCCAGTCACTTCAATGACCTATCCATATCATAGTGCAGTTAAAACTAACTGCATATACTAATAGAAATAGCGAAACAACTTTAAAGCAAATTTGTCATTTGAAAATTTATTTCTCAATTGATAAAGAAAAGTAATCTTGTTTGTAAATATCAAACAAATCATAAAAAAGCAATTAAATGGAAAACAAAACAGTTTAAAACTAAACTTGGAAAGCAAACTTTAGACGGTAAAAAATGAATAATTATTATAAAAAGTCATCTTAAGCTAGTTACCTGTTTGCGAGCTGGGTTGAGAAAATGTACAATGTGCTGCATGTTTGATTGCCATAACTTTGCGCCATACACAGAAACAGTTTCCGCAAAACAAGCAGCTAAAATATAGTAACATTTAAAAAATATTATTAGAAAAACAAATAAAAATCAATCAATCGTCGTCATTTGTGAAGAAACATTCACGCAACAAGCCAATCAATGAAAAATAGCGCGATGGTGACTGACCCCATTAAACATATTAAGCAGCTTTATCACAACAGCGATTTCAAACTACATTTTAAAAACTGAAATGACAGCATGCTATCTTCCACTTACAAACGGAAGCATATCAAATGATTTTACACTTGTCTCTGTCAATTTCCCAAAAAACCAGCTGACAAACAAACAAAGTCAACAATAGTCAAAGCGTATTGTTTACGTATTATTATACTTCTGTACAAAGGCATACAAATAAGTGTATAAGATATACATGCATCATTAAATATAAATGTCATCATAAGTAATAGTAAATATTTTAAATATAATAATAAAAACGCAAACTTGGCAACAAATGTCGATCATTAAAAATAACAATTATTACCGTAAGAAAATATCTGATGCTCTAGTTCAAACGTGACATAGCAAACAAAATTTTAAAAAGATATTCGCATTTTTTGAATTTTAATTAATAAATATTACATTAAATAAAATTTTAAAATAATTTTATTTCATTTATGTTATTTATAGATTTAAATCAGGCATTATTAAATTGCATTTGTTTCTTATACTTTTAATACAATTTTTATTGTTTGGAAGTGAAAACAGTTTTAAAAAATAAAAGTTTTTATTTCAATATAAATGAAAATTTTATAAAATATAAACCTGAGAATAATTTATGAATTTGAAATAATAAAATAAACAAATAACACAAAATAAAATTTATTCGAATTTGTTTAAATACTTTAATTTCAAATATAAAAATTTATCTTTAAAAATCAGATGAAATAGTGTGCCATTTTGATGATAATTTCATGTTGTAGAAGAGTCGCTGTTTGAATTTTAATTAAAAATTCAAATTATACTTACTGCATATGTAATTTATGCAAACACTTATGAACGTAAAGCTACATAATAAATATTTTCATTTTGATTATGCTCATGAACTTGTGAGTTTTTTTTTCTATTAATTACTTGTCTTTCATTTAAACCTGATTGTCACAAAAAATGATAATCACGTCGGATCGACTGTTTCATATTTGACTTGTTGTGTTGTTGATGTTTCTTTTTTTAGTATTTATCAGCAATATATGTTGAGAAACTGTTAATTTCAATCTTTATCAGTTAATAATGTTGAACAGTTTTCACCTCACGTTTGTACAGTAACTTATTTTTGCAACAGTTTTTTTTAGTTTTCATTCTTGAATTTTCTGTTTTGTACAAAGCTCTGATGACGAAAGTTGTAAACATAATTTTTATTCGTGTTTTTCAACTAAGAATAGATGCATCATTTTCCGTAATGTGTTTTCAGCTTTCAAAGTTCATAAATTGAACAATGTGAATGAAGTTTTACATTTGTTTTGTTCAACTATTGTATATTGCAGTGACGTGTGCAACAGTTTGTCACAATGACTGGATATTGCTCTTTTTGTTGCATGCTAATGTGATATTTTGCATTGTTTGAACAATTTTAAATGCTTTCAGTTGTGAAATTTCGCCCCAAACACAGACGATCGACTTGTGGCGACCATTTGGAAATATTTTTCTGCTCAAACGTACATTACATCATTGCAAAGATTGCAGAAGCAGTTGCATTGCGTCATTTGGTTTTGTTTGCTGAAGAAATATCGCCTTTGACAAATTTTGCGCAACTTTTCAATGTTTTTCAAAAGTTTTACTGTTTTTGCAAGGCTTCTGCTGATTCTGCTGATCATTTTGAAAGCAATAATTCCTTTTTTCATAGGTAATATATGAATTTGTTTTGTAAGTGTAGTATAATGTATCATTTTTCGAAGTTTGATAGTCATGACACGTTGATTGATTGTAGCGTGGTGTTTCACGTTTCTAAACGTGAATTCTCTCCTCTTGTTCTTTTTTTTCTCACCCTGTTGTTGCTTTTTTCATATCAACAAATGCTGTAGATTGAAATTTTGTTCATATCAATGCTTTCAGAGGAAATTTTCATTTCAACATTGTTCACAACATTTCTCTTCCAATATGTGAGCTGTATTGATCATCAACAACAGCAAAACAACGTTTCAATCATTTTGTTTTTCTATTATAGGCGAATATGATGATGATGATGATATTGTTATGAACGGTGAGGAAAGAGATGAAGAAGAACAGGCTGCCGTGATTGAAATTTTCTCACCAGAAAGAGAAGATGCTTGTGTTATTTATTATTATTCATGAGGCGAATTATTTTTTACGGTAATGCAATCGAGGAGCATCCCAAAGTTGCAAGTGGTTCGAGAAAGGGCAATTTCTGAACGTCAGACTAGTCAAACAAATTCATCAAAGCCGTCTACTACTCCTGTCAACGGTGGTAATGTTTATTGTGGAAAAACAAAAACGAGTCGAGCTTTTTCTGTGGCAAATGCATCATCGCCTGCGGTCGCTTCTTTGCCTGTTCGCTTCTCCGGTACTCGAGTTGTTCATCTGCAACCGCAAGTAATACACGTAAATATTTTTTTAAGAAAAAAGAATTTTTTTCTCTTTTTATTAACATGTTTACTTCAAAAAATAAGTTTGAATTTTTTCACAAAAACTAAAACTAAAGTTTGACTGGGTTGCAATGCATGTATGAATCTTTTTTATAATTTACGGTTGAATTTTTGAATATTTTACGATGATTGCGTAATTATTGTTTGATATTTACATAATTTTCCTCTTTTCAATTCTCGAAATGATTGCAATAATTCGCGCTTGTAAACGACATATACTGTATATATATAAAGAAATCAGGTTAGATTGCTGGTTGTGACTAGTTTGCTGCATTGATGTCAAATTTTTGCTCTCGCTGCCGATGCGAACTGCAACTTAGGTTTGCAAAAAGTGAGTTGGCTTGTTTTACACTGCTTGCAATTTATTTGCTTTTTATTTTATTTTATTTTATTATATTTTATTCAGCATTTAATATTGAAGAGTTGCACATATTGGTGGTGCATTTTGCATTTTCTTTGTACATATATTTAATTTTTCATTTGCAAATAATAGCTTGAAAACATCAAAAAAATGTATGCAGCGCACATTGAGTTGTCAGAAAATTTTTCCATCAAATTAAATGCTTTTTGCAGAGTTTGCATTATTTGATAAACAGTGCTCATAGATTGCGTATAGTTGCAGCTGAGAATTCTTATTTGATCTTTGAACGCAATAGAATATTTTTTTTGAAAACGGTTGTCGATGTTTGTTATTTTCAAATTCACGATGTGTATAGTTGTTGTTGTTTTTTTATAGTTTTAATGATTATGCATTCTTTGATTGTTCTTTGCTGCATCACAATTGCAATTGAGATGAGCCATTTGTTGAACGTCAAACAAAACAGATCATTGATTTTCAGATTATTATAAGAAGCAAGATTTTCAGTTTAAAGATAGATGGCAAAAACGATTGATGATGTTAATGGAAAACTTTTTGCATAATAGGATTGCTGCATGTTGTTGAACTTGTTAGGCATTATTAGCTAGCCTTTGATATTATATGTTGATGAATTAGGTGAACTCGAACAAGGAGAGCATAGCTGAATGGCGGAGCGCCTTGCTAAGTTCGTCACTGCCGACTAGTTTTAATCATAGTCGGTGCTGGAAAAATGTTCCTTACAACAACAGTATTTCGAAATCGTCCGGAGATGGCAGTGTTTGTCGGGTCAACACTGCAAAATCAAGCTTCACATTTGCTCAGTCTTCTTTGGTAAATTTGAAAAAAATTTTAATTTTTGAAATTATTAATTTTCTTTTTTGTATTTTCAAAAAATCTTATGCATACAGATCGGCGGAGATAGGCACAATAGTCCTGTCACGTCGCACAGTCCGCCACAGTATACGGACAGTCCACGTAGTGCCTCTTTCACGAGCGCTCAGTCTGAAGTGAGATGATGATTTTTCAATCGAATAATTGTAAATTTGTTTAAATTTTTTTTACTTAGCTGGATGATATAATAATCGATGAAATTTTATCAATGGAAGATGATATACAGCAAAATACGCGTTCATATCAGGCATGTATTTTGGCATCAGAAAATATGTAATATCTGTTGAATGGAATTGTTCTTTCTTTTTTTTTTTGGGTTTCAAGTATGTAGGCGGTAGCCATCCTTGCTCAGGAAATTTGGAAACGCTACTGTCCGAGGGACGGGTGCAGTACAGTACGCGCAAAGTGTCTAGCAGTGCCCCGAGCACGTCGTCGTTGGATGTGGACCTTTTTGGTCATGATGACATGCTCCGGGAGCAAGAATCGATGCGTGACCGGCGCAAGAAAGACATACACAATATGAGTGAGTTGCTTGATGATGCTTTTAATTAATGATCTACATAATAAGTTTATAATTTCATTTAATCACGTTTTAGTTGAACGCCGTCGGCGGTACAATATAAATGATCGTATCAAAGAATTGAGTACGCTGTTGCCAAAATCTTGCACCGAGTTAGTTGATTTAATTTTTTATTAAAATGTTATAAAAAGAAGAAAAAGAACTAAAATAATGAATTTGTTTTTCTTCTTCTTTTGAGTTATTTGGAGTTTTTTTTAACTTTTAAGAGAAATGAAATTGAACAAAGGATCAATTTTGAAAGCATCTGTTGACTACATACGTCAACTGCGAAAGGACCAAGAACGGCTTTATCAATTGTTGCAAAAGCAGATGGCGCTTGAAGCGGAAAACAAGCGTTTATCAAACCGCAATCAGGTTTTCAAAGAAAAAAAATATTTTTTTAAATTAATTTGAATATTGTTGAAGTTGTTGTTGTATACGTTCAATTGTGCTTGTTTTGAAGGATTTGGAAGAGCAGATGAGGTTGCACGGGTTGTTGCCTGGCATTGATACTGCTGGACTCGGTTCGAGGTCGACATTTGTCGGAAAGCAAATGAAACTTGAAAACAGCTTGGAAGGTGATTATCCGTTCAACGTCAGTCCGACGTCGAGGTTCACTACCTGCTCCGAATACAGCAGCTCCTCAGTGTTGGCGGGTCGAGGAGCCGGCGGTGGCCAGCACAGCTTTCTCGACCGTTCTAGTCCTTGTTTCCGCACGACGGCGCCGTTGAGTCCAGACAGCGCTGGCTCGTCGGACTGTGCCTATAATGATTAAGTGCAATTATTATTACAGTAGAACAACTGTTGCCGCCTTTTAGTGGTACTACCTCTGTCTCTTATACACATCTAGATGTGTATAAGAGACAGTGGTGGTGGTGGTGTTGGTGGTGGTTCCATGCAGCAGCAGACCGCGGTCACCGCCGCCGCCCACTCGACCATAAGTCGCACGGATTCCAATCCATTGCAAGAGTTGAGCATTGACATCAGCTCGTCGGATTCGTTCAACGTGCCGGTTCGTCGAAACCACCACCACCACCACCATCATCATTCTCGTCACAGTCCTCCTCACTTTTCCACTTCTGCTGTCGATCCGCTGTTGTTGTCTGAATCGAGGTTGAGCGGTTCCGGCTCCAAGATCTCCTCCTCGCCGGATGTGCAATGGGATTCGTCGACCTTTTCACCCGAACCTCAGGAGCAAATGGACTTCAGTGCTGTTGTGTGATGGAACAAGATCAACACCCAGCAGGCAGTAGTTTGTCTTTCTACTGAAATTGGCAAAACGCGTTTACCTACACACTTACCTACCTACCTGTATATCTTTTTAAATCTGATCAAACTTAGCCATTTTCAACTGTAAAATGATGATGATAACGACGACGATGGTCTGTAAGCGCCTTTTTCTTTTTGCCTTTTCTGTTATGCTTATTTTTTTTAGCTAATGTTTTTTTATCCACATTTGTTTCATAAATTTTCGGCGGTGCCAACGAAAATTATTGGTTTCGTTGCTAATTAATTAATTTTTTAATGCAATCGTGCAGTTTTATTTATCATTTGATTTGTGCGAAATAGAAACAGGGACAACGCCATTTATTATTTCTTTATTGCCTCTTGTTTTTCTTTTTTCTTTTATAGCCATTTTGTTGTAATAGAGCAGGTATTTGATGTTTAAAAGAAGCATGCGGATGAATTTTATATTTTTTGAAAAAAATATATGTAGTGTTCGATTTTTTCAATTTTTTTATTTGCTTGCATTCTGGGATTCAATTTGTTGTCTATTCCAATACTATCTTTGTGAGTATTTTTCAGTTTGTCAGTCAGACCACTAGCACATTCGCTGCATATGTATATATGCATAAATATGAATTTCAATAATAATAATAATAATAATAATGCCTATTATAAAAGTGGCCGCAAAGAAAAAGCACGCAGGGTAGTTTTCAGTGCTTTTTGAATAATTTGTGTACTTTTATATTTTTTGCTTACTGAAAAAGCCTACTCAGTCGGACAAGCACGCGCCATTTGAATATTGTTATTATTGTTGAAAATAAAAAGCCAAATGATGAAATGGAAATGGCTTTCTGTGTTCTGTTGTGTTTTCAGCAGTTTACTTTGTCATTTCAAGCAAATGCATTGGTGGCTGGCTAATCACCGTGACGTGTCCCTTAGGTGTTGTAGAGAATTGGTTCACCTGGAAAAGCTAACTTCTAGTGTTATGGTGACCCATGTATATGTGTATGTATATGTATATGTATATGTGTGGTGGAAGCAAGAAAACTCGGCCATGCCTGTTGGGGCGGTTGCATATTTCGATAAAAGCTACCATTGATGCTATACTCAGAGAGAGAGAGAGAGAGAGAGAGAGGTAAGCTAATTGGTTGATGTTGAAATATTGTTTTTATTGAATTTAGCTAGATAAAGAAGATTTAGATTTTCTTTTAAAGTGAAATTTATTTATAAGTTTTGTAGATTTCAACGTGAAAGCTTCTATTTACAATGGGGAAATGGAAAAGCAACTCGTGCCCTAGTGGCCGGTATTTTCTTTTTTTGGCTTCAATTTTTTTCCCCAATTTTCGGGTCAAATTCAGGTCGATTTGGGAAAAAATTTCATTTAATGATGGAATCTTCTTTTCCGACAAACTGGGAAAAACCCCAGGACGCAGAACTAAGTAAGTCGTCTTTTTTCTTGTGCACTGTTTTGACTTTAGCAAACGATGACTTTGTTTTGCTTTACCTACATTTTTGTAAAAAAAGATATATAGCGGCAGTAGAATTTCTCATTTGTCATTCACTTTGTCATCAACCATTTACAACTGTCGACAATATTATTATTTTTTGGTTATAATAACCATATAGCATTTCATTTTTGAAAAATAATAATACTATTATTATATACTCTTTCAACCAATGCTACTCAACAAAGCGTTTCTTACATCTTCAATTATTTTCCTTTTACATTTGGTGAGCAGTTTATATCTTTAGCATGTTTACAATTATTATAACCTGATTAAATTTTGTGAAGTTGATTTGTTAATTAATTGAATATCGATTGTTCTGATTTGAACATGTACAGAGAGGTGTTTGTGTATTTCTGAGCATAATCTGTTTGATTTTTTTTTATTTTTAGGCATACGGTTTCAGTTTTCCGTACGATCTCTTCACTTCAGATCATCTGAATCATGTGAAACTTGCATTGAACAAACTGATGCTGTTGGCAGATCAGAATTTCTATCCAGATAAATATACAGAAAATGAAATTATATCCGCTACGGTAATGGTAAATGTTTCTTTGCACTTGGTTTGTCAATGCAAAACAAAACAAAAAAAATAAGCAGATATTGTTGATTCAAAATTTTTAAATTTAAATTTCAAAAAGCAATTATTTGTTTATAAAACTTAAATCTGACTGTGTTCAAATTCTTAACGAGCTTTGTATCTTCTGAACACAGTATAAAATATATTCAAGTACGAACTATATGAATTGTTTTTTTTTCTACTTTTTGAATATAGGAAAATTTGGATAAAAATTTTTTGTCAAACGATGGAGAAAAGCTTCAAGTGAACAGTGAAGCTGATTTGCTGTTCGAAGGTGACATTCTGTTGACACCTGTGCAAGCAAACCAAATTTTGGACGATCACATGCCGTTCGTCAAGCGTAAGCTGGTCAAGCGTAGTCTTGAAAAAAATTTGCAAAAACGATGGCAAGGAGGTGTAATAAAGTACAGATTTCATAATTCAATTGGTGAGTGAGTTAATTGGTATATATATATATATATATTTGTTAAATGTGAAATTGAAAATTGCGCATTTATATTTGCTTCTTTACTCTTCCAACATTAATGCTGATTTGCAGCTGAGGAAAATCATGCACTGATTCGGCAAGCGTTGCAATTTTGGCAAAGTCACACTTGTATGAGATTTGTTTTTGACGAAAATGCTAATAGTGAAGATCATCTGTTGTTTTTCCGAGGTGGTGGGTAAGGAATTTATTTTTATACACTATTTTTTGTGTATCTTTCTTTTGTACGATTATTTGAAAATATTCAAAAAAATTAATAATAGATGTTATTCAATGGTTGGTCGATATGGCGGAGTTCAAGTAGTTTCTATTGGTAGCGGATGTGAATATGTAAAATAATGATTAATTGTTAAACATTTACAATTCTTTTTGAAAATAAACTGATTTCTTTTTTCAGCTGGGTATCATTTCACACGAGGTAGGCCACGCGATGGGCTTGTGGCACCAACAGTCCAGACCGGATGCAGACAGTTATATTCGAATTCGACCGGAAAATGTGATGAAAGGGGCGTTGTACAATTTTTTGAAACGTAATACCAATCAAGTTACCACCATGGATGTGCCATATGATCTTGGCTCGGTGATGCATTATGGTCCCACTGTAAGTTTCCACGACAAAAAATGCATTTCTTTACCGTCCGTAACTGTGTAATTAAGGCATTCACACGCGATTACACACAACGAACCATAGTGACCCTCAAGCCAGGTTATCAGCGAACTATTGGTCAACGTGAGCATCCCTCTTTTCTGGACGTTGAAATAATCAACAAAGCCTATTGTGAACGTATGTCTGTCGATGTTTGTTATTGGTAATGTTCTAAAAAAAAAAATTTTTTAATGTGAAATTTTATTTTATGCAGAATCGTGTCCAAGAAAACTTCCTTGTCAAAATGGTGGTTACACACATCCACGCAATTGTGCGGAATGTATTTGTCCAGACGGTTTAGGAGGTATCTATTGTGATCGTAATGAACGTTCTCAAGGTGAGCTAGCAGCTTATTTGTTTGATAATTTTAATTAAAAATGAGAAAACAATACTTTACAGGAGCACAATGCGGCGGAATAATTCGAGCTCCAAAATTTCCCGAATGGTCTGAAATCACTAGTCCAAACTATCCGAATACTTACAAAGATGGACAATTTTGTAGTTGGTTGATTAAAGTTTGTTTTTTTTTTTGGAAAATGCAAACTTTTTGAAATAAAATGAATATTAAATGCTGTGAAATTCAGGCTGACCCTGGAGCTCGAATAACCGCAGAATTTGTCGATACTATGGAATTTTTCTGCTCAGAAACTTGCAAAGATTATGTTGAAGTGAAAAATAGCAGCGATTTAAGGCCAACTGGCATGCGGTGATGACGACGGTTGAATAATTTGATGATTTGTTTGTTTGATGTAAATTATTAATTTAGATTCTGTTGCAATGAAAAACCAGTTGCACCAATATGGTCCGATGAAAACCAAATGGTGATCATTTTTAAAACCACTTCAGGCTATCCGCACATCGGCTTTAAAGCTAAAGTGCAGCAGTGTAATTGAAACAATATTTATTTATTTATTCACAGGTTTTTTTTCTTACGAAATGAAAATTTCTATCTGTTTATTTTTTAATATAGATGATTTTAAAATGAAACCGACAACTTCACCATCGACAACACAATCAGTTGAAACTACAACTGAAGCTGCCATTTTGACCACATCTACCACAGCTACTGTAGCACCTGTTGTCGAATCATGGACACCTTGGTCGTCGTGGACTCACTGCAGTCGCTCTTGCGGTGCATGTGGTTTACAAAGTCGATTTCGAAGTTGTCAAACTTCCACACGAATATGCAAGTATGTTGTTGATGTTGATGATGATAATTACTATTATTCTTCGGTGATTTGTATTTTATTTATTTACTATCGGTATTTTTAAACAGTGGTGAATCATATGAACATCGACGATGTGAAACAGCGCCATGCACTGGCTATACAGAATGTACGAAATTGCTCTATTTAGACATGCCTTGTCGAACCAATGGTAGACGAATATGTTCGAGGTAAATAAATGATGATCTTCAAGAATAAAAATTACTTTTTTAAGCTGCTTAATTTAATTTTATTTTATTCCATCAATAGTGCGGATACATCTACTCATTATTGCAAGTTTGTTAGCTGTTGCTCACCTTACGAAGCAGTGGGTAATGAGTGTCAGTTGAAAACAAATTGATTGCCATATTTGTAAAGCATGACTTGTTGTTGCTACTACTGTCGAGAAATATTCACTGCCACACAACCGTTTGTTTGCCTGCGTATATACCTCTGTAATCATTTTCTCTGTGAACAAAGAGATTGTACCACCTATTTTGTGAATTTTTTGTTGCACGTTGTATTTTTATTGAATAATAATAAAGTTTAATTATGATTAAATAATTAAAAAGAAGTGACAGCAAGTTTTGAGACAACGGAATTGAACAATAAGTGTTTATTATAATTTTATTAGTGTTAAATGATTAAGTGCAATTATTATTACAGTAGAACAACTGTTGCCGCCTTTTAGTGGTACTACCTACAGTAATATATGTAACTTGATTTTCCATTACAGTTGACAGTGGAATAACTGCAAGATGAATACTGTTGAATATGAGGCGTGTAATTTCTTGCCCTTTTGCAGTGTATAATAGAGCAATTTTTGTTCCAACAGTGAAACGAATCTTGTATTTATCGACATGCGGAAAAAGTGAAAAATTAGATTTGCAGGTGAACTGTTGGCATTGCCATAGCTTGCGCGATTGTATAAGTGATCCATTCTTTTGCCGCACGTGTTCTTTTGTTCAACCTCCAATAGTGTGTAAAAACTATTTCGATTTTTTTGGACTTGAACCATCGTATAATGTGGATGTGTCAGTGTTGACTAGTCGTTTCCGTAGTCTGCAGAACACTCTTCATCCTGACCGATTTGCACATAAGTCAGAAGTAAGTAGACGGTTTTATTTGAAACATTTCAATTAAAAAAAGGTTATTATATAGATCTTTTATTAGGAAGTTTGTTGCTGATGCATTCTAGTGATGATATAGAGTTTGAGAAATTTGAAGCCAATTTAATTCTAGAATGAGCGAAAATTTTCCGAACAACAGGCGTCACTGATCAATGATGCTTACAGTACTTTGCTGAAACCTTATCCACGAGCAGTGTATATGTTGGAATTGATGGGAGAAAGGATATCAGATGGAGATGAACGAAGTACGGGTGTTTCATCACAATTTCTGATGCACATTTTTGAATTGAACGAAAAGTTGGAAGATTGCGAAATTGAAAGTCGTTCCAGCTTGATAGCCTTGCGTCAGAAAGTTGTTGCTGACGTTGAACATTGCAAACTGAGCTTGATTGATGAATTCGATAGGAAAAACGTGACCAAAGCAAAACGACTTACAATTGAAATGAAGTACAATTTAAATTTATTGGAAAAGATTGATAAAAAACTTACAGATGTTACTGAGAAATGAATTGCACAGCATTGTTTTGCAAAACCAAACTTTCCATCATAATGTTTACACATATTTTACATACTATATTTTGATGTAAGAATCTAAATTAAATTATTTTTCTTTCATTTACATTTCTTGCGTTGTTTCATTCTGAAATTTCACCAGCGAACAAAATCAGCTTAATTATAAGGCAGTAGTTGTGCGTTTACGAAAGAATTGATCTAACCGAGTTTATTGCTTTACTCAGTTTGCAGAACATGCGTAGTCAGTTTTGAAAGCTAGATAAAAAACATTTATAGATCAAATTATTCGTTATTCATTATTCCAATTTACAAGTTTTGTAATGATAACTGGTATCTGTTGAACCATCGGCTGTAATAGAGAATATGGATGAATATTCACCGTTTGTATTAAAGTTATTTTTAAAAAGTTTCATTTTAAGCAACTGGTACGCATAAAAGTGAGCCTAAGAACCAAGTTGAGAAAACATTCCAACTACACTTTTCATGTATGCCACCATTACAGTATAAATAGAACTTGATTATTACATTTATACAAAAGCATCTTCTATTTTTATCAGAAACAACAGTAATTGATGTAAAACATGTCTCTTGCTGCTATTCGAATTGGTAAAAGCGGCATTCGGTTCGTAAGTCAATACCCTCCATTGAACAGTAAGCAAAACGTCGATCAATTTACTTTTGTTTCAGTTTTGTGTATTTTCGTACGTAAATTAACGAACAAATTAAAACATTTTTCAAGCAGTGTGCCCATAGTGTAGTTGAATTATTGAAAATTGAATTCAAGGAGGTCGAGATTGGGTTATCGAAGGATGGTGGATTCGAGATCATAAACCTGACTCTTGGCCAGAGACAGCTGAAGAGAGAAAATTGGCTGCAATGAGATACGGCCTACGTGAAGAAGACTATTGTCCTTATCCACGTGAAATGCACGTCGGAAATTATCCTGATTTGGGCCGGATCAATTACGCTTTGAAAGATCCCTATGAAAACTGGTCTTATCCTGGAATGCGTCGAAACTTCAACGAACCGGTAAGCTTGTATCTTTCATTACAGTAAAAATTTTAAAGATTTTTTTTTTGATATTTAATTTACAGGTAGATTTTTTTCACGATGTCATTTTCGCCGATCGGTACACTGTCACTGGTGTTGAATATGCATCATCGTATTCAAATATTTTTGCATTGTTTCATTTCATGTTCTGCTTTTCTTGTTAATTCTGTTTTTTTCATTTTCCAGCTGGCAAAAATTTGTTCGTTTGCTGCAGTATATAGGAGGCTTTGGATTATTTCTTTACCTGACCACGTTTATGATTCCAACAAACGAAGTTCCTGTGGTATACAATTTTTCATTCATACAGTTCTTTTTTTGTTGTTATTTTTTTTACAAAAAATTCTCAATTCTCAAATATTTATTACATTGCAGAAACCGAAGCAGTATGCGTACGATTATGAATGGGCCTTTCCGTACAGGGACCCCAAAAAGTTTCCGCTCGTCCACTATACATTTGAACCAGAAGATTGAAATTCAATTATTGGATTTTTCTCACGTACAAACAAACTTTCAATTAAATATAGCCTTCTTATGACGTATGTATGTACTTGTTTGCTTTTTTAATTTTTGTTTGTAGCAAGTTTTTATTTATTATCCAAAATTTATTCGAACAACAAACACCATAAATAAATGATGCTCACCGCTTCCAATCGTGAAGCGATAATAATACGACAACTAAAAAAGCGAAGTATTCAAAAGCTGTTGCACTTTACCAGTGAATTGGCTAGTTGGTAATGACGACAGAGATGATAAATAATGAACGAATGATCGAATGCTTTTGCCGTAAGCATGTATTATGAGATAACAAAGAAAATGAATCAGTGTTGTTCAGCAGGTGAAGTGCAAAGATGATCCACGTCCAGAATGATGACACCACAGCGGAATATTTCCAGTAATGTTAGCTTTTTCAATTTGTCCTACCACTACGCAGAATGAATATTCTTGATGTATTTTGTTCAACGAGTTGTCATTGTTGCGTTCAGTTCCTGTGCTTCGATTTGATTTTGTTTCAACTGTTGTAGTGTTGCAGATAAATTAGCCCATTCGTTCACCGTAGGACAAGCCAACTGTTCGTTGACGTCGTACATCCACGTTTTACCATCATCGCCACCAACTACAATCTGCATGCCTGCAATTCACATTATAATGAACTGTGAATGAACTAAATAAAATAATTAAATATTTTACCGGATTTAGACCAAGCCAAAACATTCAGAGCAGGACTGTTTTCGACTTGCATGCAGGCAACAGGCAACGCTGTATCTCTGTTCAAATGCCACAAATCCAGTCGACCCTCACCATCTGTACATGCGAACAGTGCTGGATGTATGGGTGACCATGCCACGTCGAACACATAGTCGCTGTTATTTTCAAAAGAACACAAAGGTCGACTTTCCTAAACAAAAAGAATATTATTATCACTCATTCCAAGCCTATCATCGTAAACAGGTATGCGCATGTTTATTATTATTACTAACATTTGCATTCCACAGTTTCACCGTCCAATCGAATGATGAAGTCAAAAATAAATGACTGAAATCAACTGAACCCACAGCAGAATGACTATCAATTCCGACTACTGGACCAAAGTGACCTTCGTAGAGTTCTGTTAAGCCAGACTTATTGCCATGTCGACATCCAGAATAAACATATCCATCCAAGCTGCCGATGAAAAAATTATTACCAGTATTGGTAGGTAAGCACATGCAATATGGCGAAACCTAAAATTAATACTATAAGGATATATTTGTCTCAATCGTTACAGTTTCTTACACGCACCTGTTTACTTTGCTTCCATTGTAAATTCAGTGTCTCTTGAGGATGAGAAAGCATTTCAAGACTCCAAGAGCAGAGTCTACCTTCGCTCGATATAGAGACTATGTTATGAGCGTTTGTTGAGCCTGCAATAAGTCAAAACTGATACAGAGTTGTTTATAACTCAAAGAAAAAGCCACCTTACCAACAATTTGAAGACAATAAACAGGATGAGTATGAGCACTGGTGGACAGAGAACTTTTCTGTATTGGTGTTTTCTTATTATGTCGATTATCCCACAAGCAAATTTGACCGCTATACGTTCCCCCAATCAATAAATTAGGATGAAACTTCGCCCATGTCATAGACAACACCCGAGACTGGCAATAAAATGAATATCTAAATATCAAAAGCATTGCAATTGGATAAAAGAATAACATTTTATTTTACTCTGGGGTGGTCTTTTTGAATTTCGAATTCCACACATGAACACTACCACCTGGACTGCTTGAAGAATCATCCATGTTACTATAAGATGCAGCCAGTAGTTCAGGATATTGTGGTGAAAAATCGAAACACGTGACGCAACGATTTCGAATCAGTGATTCACTGTAGAAACAACGATTAAGTGACAGTTTGACACTAGTATCCGGCTTCTCTTTGTCCACATCTTTAGCATAATCGACAAAGATACTGTCCTGAAATTACCAACTAAATTAAAATTCAGCTTCTTTTGTTAAATTTAGTTATAATTTTAAACAACTCACTTACTAATAATAACAATGATAATCAAATAATGTTTAATTCACATTTAGGTAAATATAAGAATAATGCGATCAACCGAAATGCACTGTTCGAGATCTGAGATACAGTAATGAAAATAGTTCACATACCGATTCAACGATGGCACGCTCTATCACTTTTGAAGCTCTTTCGAAAAAAGTACGAAAAGAAGAGCTTGAATAAATGCTCTGCTTTTCCTCTTCACTCAATTCTTTCGGTGTTTCAACGGGTTCTTCCTTTGGAGGAACATCTGTTTGCACAACCTAAAAGTACATTAGAAGAGGTTTTAGCAAAAGTAATGGAATCAGGAATTAAAAAAAGCAAACTAAATCAAAAAAAGCACAAGCTGCATCAAAAAAAATAAACTGAGATGCATCAACTAAAGACGTGTCACTGACTGTAAGAATAAGTTACAAGGAAATGATACGTGGATGCTGCAAAGTTACGTGCAAAAAGTTACCAAACCGTTCCAAAACACAGATACTGCATATTTTCAAAAACAATTGGACAAATTCTGTTAAATTACTGGGCTTCTGTAAAAAGCATTCGTCATCATCCCAGTCGCAAAGCAAAAACTATGGTCAACGTGCTAAAGTCTACAACAATCTATGAGGCGCATAACGGTGAGTAGGAAAATGGCTAATGAAGCACTATGCAGTTCTCAGCATTCGCAACACGCTTATACCTCAGCTGGTTTAACCAGTTCTACATGAGGCAAAATTCCAGCCATGAAATGCGCTGATGTAGGGTCCACATCGAATACCTCTTCAGGGCTATGTGGTCCCGTCGAAAGGGGATGCTGGTCGCTGATAAAT
Organism: Trichinella pseudospiralis; assembly: GCA_001447645.1. NCBI lineage: Eukaryota > Metazoa > Nematoda > Enoplea > Trichinellida > Trichinellidae > Trichinella > Trichinella pseudospiralis. The sequence continues at coordinate 67,870 of JYDV01000069.1, read as the reverse complement.
TCGTCGTCCCATTCGAACAAATGCATATTAACATGATCTTTGTCTGCATGTTCAAAATTGGTCTGCGTGGTTTTGCTGTAACAGATCTTAAATCGAAAGCAAAAATCACATTCCACACGTGAATCATACAACCTTCACAACTATACCCGTTCAGGAGGCACAAAAGAAGCTGGAACTGCTTTAGTGATTTCCAATTTTGGAATACATTTATCTTTTGCTGCCGTGTTTCGACAATCGAATTCTTGTTTTGAATGATCACTTTCTGACAGCAGCGAAGTGCTGTGATCATCATTGAAAGAAGTATTCTGCAATGCCGCGCCAAAATCTGACAATGACACAGGCGCTATGCCAAATTCAGCGAGCATTTTGTCAGCTTCTTCTCGAAGATCTGATTATTTTTTTGAATGCAAATAATTATAAAAGAATGCAAAATTAAATAAAGCTATTGTTACCACTATCTGCTGAAATATTGCTCCCATGAGTAGCAGCGATTGTTTGTCGTCGACGTTCCTCTTCTTTGCGTTTTTTCTCCTCCCGGATGGCAGCTAATTTTGCTTTTTTGCGTTCCAGTTCTGCTTTTCGAATCGTGGGAGAAGCATCCATTACTTCAGTTCAACTTCTAATAAAATATCAACAACAAATAACTTTGAAATTCCAATTATTTGCATTATTTAGCCAACAGCAAATTAATAGCAAGTAAATTTCAAATAAAACTAATCATAATAATATCCTTTATATTATATGAAAATAAATAATTATAAAAATTCAGCATATTCACATACAGCATAAGTCTGAGAGTTATAATTCATAAACTATAACTTAAAACAACAAGCAGTAAACAAGTAGCATTCATCATAAAAAAGTAAAAATATGTAAACATTACACTAAATCAACAATTCTGTGAAAATTAAATGATTAAAAATTAAAAATAGTACTTACAATGAAAAAATATTTAACAGATACAATTTATTTCGATGTCATTGAGCACTTATGTTAAAGACAGTAAACATTAAAAAAAGGCAGGTATAAATAAGCACTAAATTAACAATTTCTCAAATCATAGCATAACAGTGTACGATCCTGCAAATCATGTACATACATATACAAAAAAATGCAATGGTTAACTATAATATATAATTCTTTTTTTTTGTACTTATACATGAAAAAATATTGACAATTTTTGTAATTGGTAATTTTAAAATGCAGTTAAAACAACAAAAAATAATTTAATTCAAAATTATAAGTCTATTAGAAATAAATGAAAAATTTATTAATAAGCTGTTACCAATTACTGTCACTACATCAACAAATTTCTGAAATAAATTTAGAAATTTTTAAGAATTTTAATTTAAAAAATTATTATTATTTGTTTTATTTAATATTTTTATCTTATTACAGTTAAATAACATTTACTTACTGTCACTTATTGTTACCAGCAATTATCTTATTTCCGTGTGAACCTGAAAATCTTTACTTATAGGAAATTCAAATCGTTCTAGTTGGGCGTGCGGTCCTGGTACGTAGAACAGTTTGGTTTTCTTTATGTCGTTTCCTCAGATTTTATGAATATATTATTTTGCTTGATAATATTTCAATTTTACATTTTAGCTAGTATCAAATAAAGCTTCCATAGTTTTATCCACTTTGGAAGATAGCAGTGCGATTGATTGTACTTTCCTGTTACATCGATTGAAGTTCACTTTTCGACTCTTCAGCGATGTGTAAGTTTTGTAGTTTGTTTTTTTTTGTTAAATTTACTTTATGGAAAACATACGTACATTTTTTTGAATAGTAATAATTTTAACTTTCTCGAAATGACTTAAGATTTGGGGATTTGCAGTTATTCAGTTCCTAAGCTTTTACAATATTCATTTCTGTTTTAAAATTTTATTTAATATTAATCTTTATTATTGAGCTTTTGATATAACGTAAAAATGCTCCGCTGTATTTTGTATTACAGAGTAAAAACAAGTATACATTGTTTGGTTTGTAGTAAAATTTAGTCTGCATTTCTTTTAAATTTTACTTGTCATTCTTATTTGATTTGAAATGATGGTGTTTAACATTTTAAAACATTTATCATAATTTTATACATGCTAAAATGAATTATATGAATTACATTTACGAACCAGTTTTACTGCTGCTATTTTTTTCATACTGTGATATCTTGTCCAACCAGCTAATTTAGGTCAGCTATTGTTTCTGCTCGGTCACGCTTTATTGTTATATCATCTTATAATATTTTCATTGTTCGGAGTACTGTACAAAAAACAATATTACTCCCAAAAATACCGTGTAAATAGCTTTTTTCTATTTTCTGAACTGTTTATTGATCATAATTCAAGGTCAGCTCTGCAATGAGCTTCATTATTAATCAAACATCCTGGGCATTGATTAATTTTATGTTGTTCTTCTTTTTTATAATAATCAATGAATGTGTCTAATATGAATATTTTTAGCTATATTTTATTCAAGCGCTCCTCCGAATTCCTTAGTCTGCTGGTCTGAAGATTCTCCATGTCATAAAAAAATTAAGCCAAGTATTTTTTCAAATAATAGTTCAAAAATTTTGAAATATAAAATGTAATTTTTTGCATAGGATCAGAAAAGTTAGTTGTTCGTTTTAACTCTCCTCCACCTGGAGCTCCACGAAAAGGTTTATCACCAATTATTATACCCCGTCGCTTTCTTGTCAGACAACCTCCACGGTAGGTACATATGCATTTGTTTTATACAGCTGATGAGAAAAATATATAGATTTTGAAATTTAGAACAAACGATGATAAAAATGAAAACAATACTGACAATAATAGTAATGCTAGTAGCAGTTGCAGTAGTGTTAATAGCAGTAGTGATAGTGAAAAGAAAACATCTACTACATCGACTCCTCAACCACCACAGCAGCAAACTCCAGTGCGTAGACCAGCTCCACGACCATCTGATGATGACGCTGTTGAGATGCTGGCATTAATGCTAAAAGAGCGACTTGCTCAAGCCAAACGAAGTCCTCTTAATAAACCTTATTTATATTTAAGATAATTTGGACAGTTGCATATTTAGGAAGGCAATTGTTTCCCGATGACGATGAACAGACAACTTCAACCAACACGGTTGCAGTCAGTGATAGCCTGCAAAGTGAACTTGATGCATTCTTGGCTCACAGTGAAATCGACGATTTATTTGCTACAGTCGACCTCAGCAGTTTGGAATTCAATTATTCTCAACCAAGTTCAAGTAATTTACTAACGCCATATGAACGCTACAAGGCCTCTGTCAGTAAGTGATATGCAAATGTTATCCGATTATTTATTTTCATTTCTTGTTTTGAATAATATTGTGAGAATTATAATTAATTATTTATTTATTATCTGCTTTACTTTAGCAACGGATGAAATGCAAGGTAACTCCCAAAAGAGGAAGCATGAAGCTGAAACAGAAAACGTTACGCCTCCAAAGTTTATTGCCTTTGACGATGATGATGATGAATTTTTTGAGACTGCCGAAGTTTTAGAAATACTGCGTCAATATTAACTAATTTATTGCGTGGACAACTTTCATTTATTTATAATACATTTTTACTTAAATCATGCTTCTATATATATATATATATATATATCTGCTTAGTGACTATTACTACGAAACAGTAATTTATCATAATCAGAAAAATTATAATGTTATTCTGTAATGCATTAATGCTTTATTGAAAGTTCAGGGATCCCATGTGATACCATGCGCGTCAGCCTCGTCATATGGTATATCAATTATCCACATTTTATCTTAAAGCACAATATTTATGTAAATTCTTTGAATTAAATAATCACAAATATACCATTTTGACTGTAAGGAACCAATGGCAGGTCTATAGGGAGTGGGAACTCAGCCGACGATGTCTCCACATTGCGATGGGTGGTGAAAGTTTTCAATCCCTGGAGAAAAAAAAGTGACATTTCTTTCCTGAAGCAGCAACATAACTTTGAATGCGTACACAAAAGAATTCAGGAATAAATAAAACACCAATTTCGTAAGAGCGAATGTTAAATTGTTGGTTACTTTTTTCAGAAACACCCCAAGCTGCTTTGGACAAGTTAGCACTGAAAATTAATTAATTAATTAACTGAAAATAAAAATAACAGTTACAGCCAAACCTGGTCAGCAAAAACCACGCCAATTTTTGAAAACATGGACTATAACGGAAATATGTTTTGATATGCGGAACGGCGTGAGACCTTCCATAGCATTCGCACAACCATTGATGCATAAATTGTTGCAAATACTGTTGTTTAGATGCTACTGCTTCAGTATATGGAAGACAAGTACCGCCGTAATAGCCTTCCGAACTACAACGTACATTCTCCACAGAAGGATAGACTAACTTTAGATTTCGGAATGGCTCTTGCAATGCGGAACATTCAAAAGCCGTTCGACCCAAACTTGCCGCAAACTCGCCAAGTAGCCATTTTTCTGGCTTTGTACCCAACGAACCAATGCTGCTAAACTGACAGACAACAGGCCAATTTGCATCTATCGCGTCGTAATTTAGGTATGTCTTCAGAATTCTTCCCAATTTCAAATGACCCCAGTTATACATTGCCAAATCTCGATGACGACCAGGTATTGATGCCACGATAAAAACGCTGAAAACTGATTTTAAAAAAAGCAACATACTTAACAACATTGTCCATACTTGGCTTCACGCATATCGTAATTTTTAATATCTTCAGCCCATGCTTTCACTGCAGAATTTGTGTACGCATTCAGGTAGGCGATTAAGTCTGCTTTAAAATTCGTCTTTGAATCATAATCATCCGTTCCTGTATTGTTTTCAATAAGTGGAAACAAAGGACTGATGTACATGCTGTAATAACGGCAGCACAATAGAAATAACAATCATTATTTATTCAATATCATACCCTTGAGTTTTTTCACACCAATCATATTCTATCAAGTTAGCCGTGTGAATAGCAACTTTCAAACCTTTGCGGTAGCGCAACAAAGTCATTTTAGTATGATGCGTTCCAAACGGAATTGGCAATCTAGCATCAACCAAGGATACATTTGTTGCTTTCTTAACGTCGTTGACCAAATCATTCCATCTAGACGACTGACTAGATGTGACTATTGTAAGTGGTTTTTGACGACAATTTTCCGGATACTGAGCAACAGTCCAACCAAAATCAATCAAAAAGTTGAACTAAGAACAATCAAACAAAATTACAGCAAAATTGAAAAGTAAAAACAACATTTTTTTAAAATTCACCTGCGCTGTTGCTTCTAATTCGTCTGGATTTTCGCCAAGCAAAGCTAAATTGAAATCTTTAAATAGACAATATTCGCTTAAAAGTGTAATTTAACTTTTCATTGAAACGGCATTCTCATTCCATTTTTCATCTAGACCGTACACTTTGGTTAGATAAAATCCAGTCATATCAACGCGTGAAGGCGTACTTCGGACACTTTCTAAAAATGAGCAAAATTTTACAATACAATACTATTAAAAAAATAATATTTTCATATCAAAACAAACCATCGCTGTGTTTTCTTTTGCACAGAAGACTTGCCATTGCTAACTTGGTATTTATCTTGCACTTAAATACCTTAATAAAAAAATTCAAATTTCCATATTACATAATCAATAAAACGGACATGTCGCCCTTGTAAAAGCATTTAATATTTTACAGAATGCCCTGAATAAAGTAGGTATTATTGAAAAACTGCAGTAATTTAATAAAAACTATTATTAAAAATTTCCCACAAATCAATTAATATAAAAATTGCAAATATCTGATTTATATTGGAATTTATAAATTTAATAGATAATTCTTAAGTTTTAATAAAGTGATTAAAATTAATTCTGAAAAATTAACAAATGCAAAAGAACATACTATTAAATAGCAATAACTTTTACGACATCTCAATTATACTGCATTACGGATCAAAATTGGTATTACTGTAATAATTTTTTAACTAAACCTTCATCTTTGTGAAAATTTCATTACATATAAAATTTTTAATTTTAATTTTAAACATAAACAGTTTTAAATTTTTGATCATTATCTTTTGCTTACGATTACAATAAAATTAGGTTCTTTGAACTTGCATTATTTACTATATTACTGTATTTGTGTGTTCATTACTGCAAGTAGCTTTGAAATGTCCGTTTTGTTAACTGAGTAAGCCGAAAATAAACATTTAATATGTAAAATTATTAAATTTACAATTTGAAATATTTAAGTATTCTTCCCAAACCTTCGCGAGTGGTAGAAGATCGTACTTCAACCGATCCATGGTTTAAGCCGCACGAAAAGGCATTAGGAGTTGCTTCTAAGAAACCTCCGCCTTATGGTGCGCGTGAACATTGGAGGCCAGCTTCGGACTCTGTGAGTTTAAATAATGTTTTTTTTATAAAGCATAATACCATTATTATGTTTTGCTGTGACAAAGTATTGTAAAAACTGTTGAAAATATGCTTAAATCACTTGTTTAAAAAATTTTGTACGATTTTATAAGTTCGTTAGAATTAGTGATATATTGCATTTGTTCTAAAAGTTTGTTAACTGAAAATTTTAGATGATTTTTTTGATTTGATTTGTTTGTTGCACTGCGCATTTTGTAATTTTATATGTTAAAAGATACTATTTATGAAAAGATAAGTTTCTCTTCTATTTTAATGCAACGTCTTCTTTTAAATGATTTACTAACATTTTATCTGTATTTACGGTTTACGCATTTATTTTTTCTCTTTTGTAATGTAAGAAAAATTGAAATAAGAAAATAAATTAATATGAATAATAAATATATAATGTATCTGAATGTTTACAAGAGTTTATAGGATTTTGGTGATGGGGGAGCATTTCCAGAAATTCATATTGCCCAGTTCCCAAGTGGATTGGGAAGAAGTAATAAGAAGCAGGGAAATTCAAACCAGTTAGCTTTGCAGTTGGATTCGAGTGGCAAAGTACGTTACGATGCCATCGTCCGTCACGGACATTCCAGTGATAAAGTAAGCTATTAAATTAATATTTTTATTAATGCACATCTACAGTTCACCGTTTCCTAGATTGTTTATCACAAATTGAGTGATTTGAAAGGGCAGCTTATCGATGAATCTGATGATTCGTTTCATCGTCCAAAAGAAGAGGATCTTAAAGAAGTAGTATTTTTCTCTTTTCACAGTGCACTTGCTTTTCTTATAAATTGTTTGAAAAGGTGACGGAAAAGACCCGTGCGGCATTGGAAAAGATAACTCAGACTAAAATTGCTGCCGCCCTTCCTGTTCGACATGCGGAAAAAGTAGCTCCAAGTCAGTATATTCGTTACACGCCAAGCCAGCAAAATGCTCAGCTGAACAGTGGTGCTCAGCAGAGAATTATTCGAATGGTGGAAGTGCAGCAAGATCCTATGGAACCTCCTAGATTTAAAATTAATCAAAAAATTCCAAGACCTCCGCCTAGTCCCCCGGCTCCTGTTATGCACTCTCCAACTAGGAAGGTAAGATAAATTATTTGAATATTTTGTACTGTATTTTTTATAATATTATTTTGCTATGTGTTCAGATTGTTGTTTTTCTGTTATTATCCATTAGTGTATACTGTATATACGTCACCTTATATTTTAGGTTTCTGTTAAAGAACAACAAGAATGGAAAATTCCACCGTGTATCTCAAATTGGAAGAATGCAAAAGGATTTACCGTACCATTGGATAAACGTCTCGCAGCCGATGGTCGTGGTTTGCAGCAAGTGCATATTAATGAAAATTTTGCGAAACTCGCAGAAGCATTGTACATTGCTGATCGGAAGGTTTGATAATTTAGTTTTCTTGTATATTGTGGTAATTTTAATGTTTCAACTTTTAGGCACGAGAAGCTGTAGAAATGCGTGCACAGTTGGAACGTAAGTTGGCTCAGAAGGAAAAGGAAGACAAAGAGGAAAGGATGAGACAGATGGCCCAAAAAGCACGTGAGGAAAGGGCCGGTATGAGAAAGGAGAAGAAACGATCTGAAATTGACGAAGATGTGAAAGAGCGAGATGCGCTTCGTCATGATAAGCAGATGGAACGGCGACGAGAGAGAAACATTGCTCGAGCAGCTCCTGATAAACAGTGCATATTTTAAGATTATAAATTTTTTTTGTTAATTTTTACAATTTAGAGCAAAGTTGCGACGTGATATTGATCGGGATATTAGTGAAAAAATTGCCCTTGGTTTGCCTGACGCTAGGATTCGTACCAATGAGACTCAGTTTGATCATCGTTTATTCAATCAGTCAAAGGTTAAGTAACTTTTTAATTTTCAATTTTTTTGCTTAATAATTTTGTGATTTTAAATCAGGGCTTGGACGCTGGAGGTGGACTTGACGATGAAACTTATTCAGCTTACGACAAACCTTGGAGAGCTGCAGAGACCACTGCACAGTCGATTTATCGTCCAAGTAAAAATCTTGACAATGAAATATACGGAACTGACTTGGATCGCATAATCAGTACAAACAGGTGAGGAGTAATTTTTATTGGAACAAAACGCAGCATATTATCACGATATGCTTATGTTTGTTGTATAGGTTTGTTCCTGACAAAGGCTTTTCTGGGGCTGATGATGCATCAAAGCGGTCTGGCCCTGTGCAATTTGAGCGCAGTGAAGAAGATGATCCGTTCGGCTTGGGACAGCTGCTGCGCAGTGTTAAGGAACAAAAGAAGCGCCCAGCAGATGGGTCTGAAAGCAGCAGTAGCAGTAAACGACAAAAATAGCTGCTTCTGCGTTGTTTTTCAACATTTTTTTAAAATTTTGTCTGGTTGCAGCACTTTTAATACTGAAATTGTATGTGTGTTTATTATTTTTAAAAATAAAACGTTAATCATTTTAAAGCCTTGTATTTTGTCTGTGTTGTATTCACTACTTTTCACTATTTTGTATGTTGTTTTTAATTTGTTTTTTTTAAAATCATTTTTATAGAAGTTAGAGAACAAGAAGGTATAACAAAAGAAAGCAAGTTCATCAGAAAAGACTGGTAAGTGTTGTGTTTTATATATTTCTTGCAGTGTAGATTATTTCCGCATGTTTTACAGTATGACAGCGTGTTCAGTTTTCCATGTTAAGCTTGTGGAGCATGTTTATTCTGTTATTTTTAATTTGTAATCTGCTAATGCTGCTTTATGGTGATCAGAATTGTTTGAAAATCTGTTTTGCACATACATTTAAATAGAATCTTGCAATTAAAACGGCATTACATCAAACACAGTGATTTAAAAAAATTATCAAGTTTGGTTGCAGTGGGGTTTTTGAACTTTTTTTTCTTTTCAAATCATGCTTGACCTGGTATAACTTTGCATTTTCTGTAATTTCACAGTCTACTCTTTTCTGATTCAGTGCCATATGATGTTTTACTAAATTTTGAATATGTTAAAAAAAAGAATTTTGTTCTGATTGTTGCAATTTTGATTAGCGAGTAAGCTGTGAAATAATACGATTTGTTGGGTTTCAATGCAACATTAGTTCAATAGTAAGCGTAACGATTTTGGTTTCATCAGCACAGATTTACTCTTTTACAGCACAGAGGTATTATTTTAATAATATTGAAAATTACAATTTTTTTGATGGAATAGTGTACGGTGATGTTTGCGAAATATTGCTGTGCTACCTTTGAATTAATTAATAGTATCGATAAATGACATGGTCGTTTTCATCAGTTGTTTATTGGCATTGGTCGATGTATTCCACCTAGAAAAATATGGCTTTGTGTTATGCGAAAAATGGGTATTTTAAATGGCAGAATTACTTCCTCCTCTTTTTGGTCTTAAGCATTCCAGTCCGTATGCACCCATGCAGCATTTTTTTCCGAAACGACAATCGGAATCTCTTTGACAACGATCAATACGCGTGCCACCTCCTGGAGGAACATATGGACATTCTCCAGGCGTGACCGCCACTAAATATATTTTATTAATATTATGTGATTTTTGGTTTCATGCCCATTATTATTTACTGCCAGGGTCGATGTTGTTAGTTGGAGGCGGTACTGCTGGTGTATGAATGGGAGTCAGGCATTCCAAACCATAGGCGCCCATGCAGCATTTTTTCCCGTGGAAACATTCAGAATCCCTCAGACAACGATCAATACGCGTGCCACCTCCTGGAGGAACATATGGACATTCTCCAGGTGTGACTGCCACTAAATATATATTATTAATATTATGTGATTTTTGGTTTTGCATTCATCATTATTTACTGCCAGGGTCGATGTTGTCAATTACAGGCGGTACTGCTGGTGCATGAATGGGAGTCAGGCATTCCAAACCAAAAGCGCCCATGCAGCATTTTTTCCCGTGGAAACATTCAGAATCTCTCAGACAACGATCAATACGCGTGCCACCTCCTGGAGGGACATATGGACATTCTCCAGGCGTTACGCTCACTGTGAAAAATTATTTTAATAATAAACTGAATCTTTTTTTGTGAGGAGGCGACTTACTGCCTGGATCGATTTCTTCACCTGGCATAGGAGGAACTGCTGGACGATTGTCCTCTTTTGGCATTGTGCAGCGATATCTATACCCTCGAAGACAGCACTTTTCTGGTCCTCTGCAATCGTAGTCAGTTGTGCAGTCTCTTCCTGAGCCGGAATTCCAACCTCTTGGTGGTGTGATTGGGCATATACCCGGCTTGTTGGCGCTTGCACATGCTGGAAATGTACAAAGAGCATTCCAATATTAATGGCAATTTTAAATGAGAATTTTTCAAAGAAAGTACAAAAATGCTGTACCAATGAGAACGACCAAAATGATGGTAATAAGCGAAACTGTTGTTGCATACATGGTTCAGAATTTGTGTAAATTGTTCCGAGATACGTTGAAATTTGTTTTTGATTTCACTTTTTATAATATTCAGCTGACATGAATTTTACAACTGGTTCCAACAGTGGTGGGTAACTTGAACTAGCTTTTTAATGGATGGCATATTTTGATTATGTAGTATTTTTCTAAAAGACTACAAAAAGTGGATAATGATTACTATTTTGCTTTAATGTATTTTCTGCTTTTGAAGGTTACTCAATTTGAAATGCACGATCATTTATTTAAACAGTTGTGTGTGCATCTCATTGATTATTTTTTGGTGACTAGTAATTAGCTATTCGTATTTTGAGGACTGAATAATGATGAATGGAAAAGGGCAAGTTTATTTTATCGAACGTTTGTATGATTTGATCAACGAGAAATTAAAATCTGATTTAAGTATTTTGAATTCTGTTCAAATTGTTCTTTCACGGTCATTTTTTTTTGGCATTAACCATCAGTGAGCTGATCAAGGTGAATAACTTGTGAATTGGTGCTTTCTTCTTAAGAAGAAGTAGAACTTTACTGATACAGTATAGTGGTAGGGAAATTGGCACGTGAATAGAATAGAATAGAATAGACAGAATTTATTGTATTTTTAATTCAGCATTAGCTAGTACGTCAATGGTTTTTAAAATTGTAAATTTATTTTTACGGTGAATAATTTTGAACTGTACATATATGAGCAATTAATTCATAGGTTGAGCTTCATTGGTTGTTTGGCTTGCTTTAAAGCGGTTTGTCCATGTTTGATGTAGAATGTTTTTGATTATTTATTTCGTTGTAATTCTGTAATTAGGCCGAAATTAGGCTGAATAGTGGTGCGAGTTGACAATGAAGCAGAAAAGCATTGTTGAAGGTCTGCTAACCATTACCTTCAGGAAACGAGTTTCTGCATCTAATTCAAATTCTATTTTAACTTCACCGTGAGCATTTTGAAAAATTTCCTGCTGCCTTTTCCATGGCCACGTCGATCAAACTCTATGATCATTAACCTGAAATTAGAAAATTTGTCAAATTCTGATCTGTTTGTTTGTTGAAACTTGCTGAGAGAAGTTTGAAGTCAGCTGTCAGCTGACTGCTTTTTCTGCTTCACTGTCTGGTTTCACTTTCGTTACAAATATTCCAAATTCACCAGGAAAATAAGGTTTATCTTTTCCACTAGCAATGTTGAATCCTGTAAATTGCCAAATATGATAATTGTAATTTTCAGTGGCTGAAATTTTTCAAATCCTAATTTAAAATTACAGAACCAAGTTTTGGAAATTATGAATATTTTATTTATAAGAATTTGAATTTGAAGTGAAATTTGATTATAAATTTTTATAAGCAGTGAAAGACATCAAAAATAAGCTTATTGGATGAAAACTATTTTTGAATCACTGTTCAATATCCATCATGTTCATGTTCACATATCCACTGGAAATTTTGTGTTTCATCATAACTTTACTAATAAGTTGAATAAGCGTTTGTTGAGCTCTTTCGACGGTACGTGTTCTGGATTGATTTCTAAAGCTCGCTTCACTGCATTCAAGCTTGCACCGTATTCGCCAAGCTAAAAGTCATGTCACTATTACAACTATGCGTTAAATATTGCTTCAATTGTTTCCAACTTGATACGTGAGTAGTGCGAAATTATAAAACGGTTCGAAAGTGTAGTCACCATGTAGCATGGCTGTTTGGAGCAGTGATTTTGCCTGAACATTTAAAGCACTTTTGTCATGGGTATTGTTTGTCTTCTTTTTTTTGTACATACTTGGTCTGTATTTTTTTCATGCATCTCTAAAATTCCCAAATCACACCATGCTTCTGCGTAATCGCTGCTATAGGCTAGACACAACGAATAGCATTGTCGAGCCCAGTAGATGTCACCTGTAGCCTAAGTTGGCCATACTTTTATAAAGTTATCAGTGAAAATAAAATAGAAAACATTAAAACATTAAAAACAACAAAGTTAGAGAAAGAAATAATTAGAAACGAATAAATTCACTTAGTGTTATTTACTAGTGCTATTTTTCCCACGTTATACCACACATCTGCCGCTTGTTCATCCTCAGCTAAAGTAATAGCCTGTTGCAGACAGTCAATAGCCAAGTCGAATTGTTGGGCATTGAAGCAGCATAAGCCTATGTTGAGAAGTGTTTCTGTTGTCATAACGCCCATTTGAAGCAATCTTCTATAACAGTATCAAAAAGAGCATGTTTAAGCTGTGTTTTTGTTTTACAGCAAACCTGAAAAAACGTTGAGCTAATTCTGGGCGATCGTTGTAAAAATAATGGGTTGCTAAACAAGCGATGGATTCGACATCAACACTTTCCTTTTTCAGTACTTGTTTGAAACAAATTTCTGATTGATGGAAATCGTTCAAATTTTCATATATGCGGCCTAAAGCTTTCAGTAGGCTAATTTCGTCTGGGAATTGTGTCAACGCTTGCCGCAATGATTCGATTGCTTTTAATGGTTGATCAATAGCACAGTAAACCTTTGATTAGATATGATTGAGTTAGATCGGTGTGAGAATAATAAAAAAAAAAGCATACTTTGCTGAGTAGTAGACCAATGGTTACTGATGGCTGTAAAGCATATGCTGATTTTAACTGCTTCTCCGCTTCGCGGTTAAGTCCAATTCTAAAATGTTATTTATTTTAATATGCTGTGCCCTTATTCATATCTTTTTCCAGTCTGGGCAAGTAATAATTATTGCCATTGATAAAGTTGTGGCCCTCGTGAAAATTAGCATAAATTGAAATATACCTCATATAGCAGCGTGCTATCTGTATTTTCCAGTAACAATCTTTGAATTGACTTGCTTCTGTTGCCATAGAAGCGAGCTGAAATGCCTGAAAAGGAATTTCAGAATTTCAGTACAGTTCTCGCTTTTGCACAAATAAATATACATGTCGAACGTCGTTCAAGCTAAATAATAAGTATTCGAAAAGAGGTCTGGCAAATTGTGCCTGGTTAGCATATTTTGACAGATTCAGTCGTGATACATTTATAAATGTACCATCTTTGTTTGCGATCATTGATGCCTAATAATAATTATTATTATTTCATCGGAAACAAATTTCATATGGAAAATTTTGAAAGCCAAACTGACGGTTCCTAAACGGACAAAGCGTCCTGTCATCGAAGTGATTGGTCTGGAGCTGTTGGCTGTCCGTCCAGTACGCAGCGCAGATTCGAACGTGTCGTTTCTACCAATTTGGGAACCTGGCCTGAGAATGCCAGTCACTGGTCGACCAGATTTGGTTGTCGGCCTGGACCCTTGACCATTGCCAGAAGCGCTCTGTGGTTTTCGAAGTGATGTAGCTGGGCGAGGCATGTTAGCTAGCACTTCTTCGTTCATTAGCTCTTCTGCTAACCCTGTTTCTTCGAATTCTGTATCGTCGATCCTTGTTCGACATACTATGCAATTCAGTTTCAATAACCACGCTGCCTGAATTTACGCTTAACTTATTGCATGGACACGTAACATAATTATGCATATTACATAAATTATGAAAATTGTCCTTTTATTTATTAACCTTTTAAAGTTCTATTACAATTCATCTAAAACTGAATGTTTGAAAGTTTTCCATTTAACATTTTACAGAAAATTAACAAAAATACAGTATGAAAATATTGACGTTCAAGTTGAATTTCTAGATATTGCAAACTGAATTTGAGTTTGTTGTTCGTTTCAGTTCGGTAATTTTGGAATAGTTAAAGGAAATATTGTCAATCTTATGATAATCTGTATTTATTTATTTATTTATGCGTGTATTTGGAAGCATATTTATGTTCTAAATGTTTTAAATGGGAAGAATAAGTTTTGTGTGTTTCTCAAAAAAGATTTTCATATTAGAATTTGTTTATAGTGCAGATAATTATTGCCAATATTATCAAATTTGGCGGAACTATAAGAATAGCATATTGAATAGCAGTGCTTTGATTGAAGTGTTGTTTCGGCAGTTTGAAAACAACAACTGAGGAAGAAGTATGAAAAATAATCTGCAATTCCGGAAACGAATTGCAGTGTTGCATCTGCTTTATTAAGCTGTACAAGCATGTGCTTTGCAGAGATATAGTAAAAAGTGCAGATCGATGTTTTTGATTGAATTTTTGCAATGGAACGTTTTGAAATGATATATCCTTTGTGAAAAGTTGTTAAAGTTGTTAATTCAGTAGGCTTTGAACTGAAGCATAACTTTTGATATATGGTGTATAATTCTGTTGGAACGAGAAACAATAACTGAATGATAAAAAATAATAAAATGAACAGTATTTGTAATGTGCATGATTAGTGATATTTTGTTAAGAAAATTTGTTTGCAAAGAAAGTTGTATGTGGGGAGGTTTTTATGATACTACTTATGTACGACAATTTTGATAAATTTGGCTGAAGTAATGGTATTGTTGTTAAGTATTGATAAACTTTTATTTATTTAGTAATTATTATTGTTAGAATATTTGTTTATTTGATATTTTATTTTGTTTTTGTCATGTTTGTGAAAGCGAATGAGCAAAATATGAGTAATCACTGAGTGAATAGGTGTATGAATGAATGAACGAATGAATGAACGAACGGATGAATGAATTAGTTCAACAATTAAACGATGCCATTATTTTGAAGTATTGAAAAAAGCTATAATATAAATGACGCTGATATCGAAAGACTTTTTTGAGTGACGTAAATTGGTGCGTAAATTTGTTGTGTAGTAGTATTGCGCCTGAGTTTTGCATTGAAAACAAGCATGTATCTCATTCATTCTTCGAATTTTCCTCTGCAACTTAGAAATATTTATCTTAACAACAACAGCATGAGAATGATGTTTTCTGAAATGAATTGCTCGTTTTATTCACAGATGTAAATTTCATACTGTAACATGAGAAAACGAAAGTGAAATAAATATTTGAAGTTTTTGGCAAGCAGTGTCATCTGTTCATTTTATTCTTCATTATGAAATGATGAAAATTATTTTGAAAGTAAAAATAAGTAACAACAAATCTGACGTTCGATTATATAATTAGCGAAGAATACCTGGAAGAATTATTGGCATAGATTATTGTTTTTTTCTTTTTATTTTGCCTTTACTTTTTATTAGAATTTTTTTTTGTAAAATGTGAGGAAGTTGAAATCATGTGATAAAAGCGATAAAATAGCTGGGGCATGTGGGATGTTAAATATTTTAAATTTATAATGGAATCCAAAGTTTCAAAGCTGTTGCACATGTTTTCAAATTGTTTCACATGATTCAATAAAATTGATTTGCTTATCTTCAATCAGCAGTGAATTTGATGAAAGTTGTGATATTTTAGTGGTCGATGCAATGCAATTTCATGATCAAATTGCAGCAATAAACGTGCAGATATACATCGAAATATACATATATTTGTATACTAAAACGAATAAAGAATAAGAAATATTTGATAATTACCTGATCACGTGGATTTTCTTGTAATAATTTAGTACATTCATCAATGGATTGGTCAAATTTCCGAAAGCGAAAATGGTGCAACGCTACGTACAGCGGATCCATTGTCAATGATTTGTGATAGTTATTCACGTTTGTATTAGTTGCTTAGCGACGAACAAATCGAACGTGAAGTATTTATTCGCATATGATTCATACGTTTGTAATTGAAAATTTAAAGACAGATCATCATTACCACCTAGCTTGAGTAGGCAACCAGTGGCAACCAATTCTAGGGATTATTTTTGGCAGAATATGGGCTCGACTGTTGCCAGTGGAAATGAGTTGGCTAGCTGTGCGTAAAGGAAACAAACTAAGCGTTTGTGCTTTCTCTTTAAGCGTGCATGAAAATGAAAAACACACTTTTAGAAAAAATATGAAAGAAATAATATGATAATGTAAGAGAAAAGAAAGTTTTCTGCAAAAAAGAATGAACGAATGAATAAAAAGGCACCGGCAAATTTTTGATTTCATGTTGAAAAACATTGATCTGAGTCTAAAGTACATAATTATATAATAATGTGTTAAAGCGGCAGGTTGAAAATTTTTGCATTGCACTTTGATAGACCATCGAACGAAATCTAAGCACAGTTTATACTTTTGATGATTATTATTATTTTACAACAACGCGAAGCAGTACAGTCAGTCGGTCGGCGGCAGGCAGTTTACAGTTTACCAGAGTCGGCGCAGGTAAGAACCTTTAACATCTCGGGGCATTCCCATCGCTGTCATGCCAGTCTGAGAGGCAAATTTTTCCATACCACTCCAGAACGGCACTTCCGGCATACGGGCCATCTCCTCAGGCAGTTCTCCACGACTGTCGTCGATGAAACTGGTGAATATTTGACGTGGCATACCGAAGCCGGTCTTTCCAGCCTGACTGTCTGCCCAGTTGATACCCATCTGATATGGGATGAGTCCTTGACTTTTCTGATCTTGCCGGCCAATTTGCATCAGGGTTGTATTGCGTGGCATACCAAATCCGGTCATTCCTGACTGGTTGGCACCTTCCTTGTATCCACAGGTTTGCTTTGGCATTGCTGATTCATCGTTAACCAAATCGCCACGTTGAGAATCCTACACCGAACAATTTAATTCATATGTAAATATATAAGCATGTGATACATTTGGATGATTTTCAATTTTAACCTTGTATTTGGTGACATTGGTACGTGGACTACCGAAGCTAGTCATTCCCTGCTGTGTGGCTAACTTGTTTGTGCCAGCTTGTAAATGGACAAAGCCTTGGCTGTTACGATCTTGATCTGGATTGAATCGATGCAGTACACTACGTGGCATACCAAAACCAGTCATTCCACTTTGGCTAGCCAATTTATTTGTACCGGCTTGGAGTGGGATCACTCCATCCGTCGCTTTGGCTTTGTCTTCAGGAATCTGCAATGTCATTTAGACGTTTAAATGCTTAATTTGCTTATAATTAATTTTACAAATACCAAAAAAAAAACTTAAAGAAATGGTTATATAGAAAATCAAACTAATTAATAATGGTGCTGCTTTGTTGTCCCAAATGACAGAAATCATTGACGATTAGTTGAATCATTTTGATTACTGTTATTGGTATTATTGTTAGATTATTTATATTTTTATCATTTCATACATAATTATTTATTACGGGATTGAAGATTATTTATTTATTGTTTGCAGAATAAGTAGATAGAGAGTATTCATTGTTGGAATCAAAATAATGCAATTTCATTTAAATTCCTCTATTCAAGCGACATGTGCACTTTGCAGTTGTTGATTGAGGAGATCGGCTGTTAGCTATTATGCAGTCGCTAAATTATAGCAAAACAACAGATGAAGAAAGCAGTGATGTCATCATAGCGATTACGATGGCTAATATTCATGTTTCATAGTGTGAGGTGTTCATAAACTGAGTAGTTACTTGTTATTTTAAATTTTAGATTAAAGAAAGTTATTACTTCAATTAGTCATAAATCAGAAAAGGAGGCTACAGTTGCAAAGGTTGAAAGTATAAATAATATGATGAACAACTCTATAATAACTTCATTGCAAAATAAATTCATAAATATGATGATATGCAATAAACATGCTTATTTAACTTTATTAGAAACGAAGGGGAAATGAATATTTTGCACTGAATGTTTCATGTCAAGCTCAAGGAACTGTAAGAGAGAATTGATTTTATTTATTATTTTCGTGGGATAAGTGAAGAAGTATAATCTTATAGCTTTACCAGTTTGCAGAGCCAATTGAATGAACTCTGAAGCGCTTGTGAAATTTCAATCAAAAAACATCAACAAGTGTGCAGGATAATAATAATGAGAACAATATTCATGATATTTTTTAAAATTAAACTTCTATTTTAAATATTTTATAATTAATGTAAATCGCATGTAATAATAATAATAATAATAATCTCTTCAAAAAACAACTATCAGATGTGGAACAAGTGAATTAATTGCTGCATAATAATATGAACTTAATTTTGCAAACATCGCCTTTGCTGATTTGATATAAGCAATGGAAGTTTAAAAAGTGTTTAGCTGGAATTGCTGAAAAGTTTGAAGATGGATGAAATGTGCTATTTATTTTGATGTCATAGAATCAGTTGAGAAAGATGCAATTTAAAATGGATGAAAATTTCGTTTGTTTTTTTTAAACTTCATGGATATAGAATTTAGTGATTTTTAAAAAGAATGAAGTTGAATGAAGGAATCACTTAGGAAGGTTTTAACGCGACTAAAATTAAGTATTTTTTTCATTTAAAATTTTAGTTAGCTTAAGTGATGACAACGACTTGAGCAGAGCTTACTTACGTCAGCTGCTTGCATAGAAAAAAGACTCTTTGATTGCCGTATTGGGGTTTTCACGTGTTAAAATGCATAACTTGGAAATTATATTTTCAACTTACATCAGTTGCTCCTCCGGTTCCTTTGGTTTTGTAGAGTACATCTCTAGGACAGCCGAAGCCAGTCATACCCTTTTGGCTGGCGAATTTGTTTGTGCCAGATTGCAGTGGCAAAACATCACGTAACTTTTGCAGCTTTTCTTCATCTTCCAAAGGTTTAAGATTTTCCGCTTTTACTTTGTCGATTACATCTCGAGGAACGCCGAAGCCGGTCATTCCACGTTGACTAGCATATTTGTTTGTGCCACTTTGAATTGGAATTATACCTTCACTGGCCATGAGTTTCTCCCTTGGCAGACGGCTTGGTTTGCCAAAGGCGCCATCATCTGTACACAAGAAATATGAATTTTATAAAAAGTGAACAAATTTTTACAAACGTGGAATTGAACTTTCTAATATGAAAAATAAAAATACATTCTACTAAAACTACCTTCACGTTCTGGCTTAGGCTGAGCTTGATGATCACGTCGACGATGTTGGTCTTCATCTTCTGCCTCTTCTCCTTTGACATCGTGATCTTCTTGCGACTCATCAATTGGCTCTTGACCGTCAATTTCAGCGTTTTCGTTTTCCACGTCACTCATGATTGGGCTAAATAATTATGAGATGTGAGAAATGATTTCACTGTGCAATTGTATTATGTTAGGAGTATTTTTAATTTATTCTTGTAAATTATTTCTACTTCTACCGATTGAAGGGAAAGTTGAAACTCAGTTCGCAGAGAGTAAAAGTAAAAATTTGGGGTCTACGCGGTGCCGTCGATGCTAGTAATATGGTCGGTTGGAAAAACAGCGGCAGCACACTGCAAGCTGTTTGTTTCTATGCTCTGCAGGATGTTGGTCGGCTGTCCTTAGTTGTTGAAGCTGGGAAACAACTAGTGTTGAGCTTTGTTAGCTCTTCAACTCGTCAGCACAACAACAGTTGACGTGTTGTTAGCTTGCATTTAGCTAGCTCAAGAAATGAGCGCCGCGGCACTGCAGAGCAGAGTAAGCGCAACAAAGATCGACGAGTGACGACGGCAAAAGAAACACGCGTGCATAAGAACGAACGAATCTTTTCGTTTCAAGCGGGGGAAGTTTACCTCGCCTGACGCGTGTATATATATATGTGTATATATATATATATATATATATTGTTAGCTTCTAGCTTCTTTCGAGCGAGCGCAAGCTTTGTTTGCTTGCAGAAATGCAGCGGGCATTTATTTTTAGTCGTTTATTCGTAGTAAAATTATTCTCGCTGGCTACTTGAAAAATCACAGGTCCGCATGCCAATGCTAAAAGAACTAACCACGCTAGGCTTATATCTTCTTCTTCTTCTTCTCTGCAGCACGAACAACATCTGCCAATATAGTCAGAATTAAGATACACAAGATACTTTTTTTCTTGCATACTTTCTTCAGCAAATACATTTTGAGCATTGTTTTTTTGAAATTTGGACTTGAAGAGAAAGCTTTTTTAATTAGAAATGAAAATGTTTATGTTGTTAAAGTTAAACCTACTTATCAGCATATTTTGGTGCATTCATAAACGCATTTTAAAAGAAAACGTGCACTGTATTATTATTTTAAAGTTTGATGAAATTTGCATATGTGATGCATAGGTTGCATTGCCTACTTGTTAGGAATTGGTGTTTGTTTTTACATTTTTGAAATTGAATTTAAGTATTCGTAAATATTATTTTTGAAATATGCAGTAAATTTCTTAAATTGAACTTAGGTTATTCATTTTTGCATAGTTGATTGTTAATAGCTGAAAACCAACTTATTGTTTTAATTTATTTTATTGTATTCTGCTATACTGTATTATATTCTCTTCTCTTCTATTATATTGTATTGTTTTAATAATATTGAAAATTATGAAACATCGATACATTTGTAAAATGTACTGAAGTTTGAATAATAAATGGAATGTTAATGTGATGTACTTGTTATAGTTGAAGAAATTATTACTTTTATCATTCGATCATTTGCAAAAGACATTATTATTATTATTATTATTATTTTATTATTATTATTTTTCGATAAAATGTAGATATATATAGCATTGAACTATTTTGAAATTTATGAAAATAATGTTTAAAAATTGTAAAAATTTCAAACAGGAATACTAACGTCCAGTTTTCTTTTCAAATTTGCATATCTGCCTCCATCCAAGTATAATACCCAGAGAAAACGCAATTATTATGGGCAAACTGTAAGGAATACTCTTTACAAATCGGCTGTAGATTGTTTCGCATTGTTTTTCGAATATTTTTTCCTGTGATTCAAGGCAACAATGCTCTGGCGTGATTTTGCACACAGCTTGTGGAATTGTATCACGCGTTCTCCAGCGTTGACGAGTAGCAGTGTCACAATCAGATGACCAGAATCCCCATTGGCTCCATTCGGTGTTTACACATTTTAAACATTGTTCGCATTTTTTCAGAGGAAATTCTTCACATGGTTTTCCATATGGTAAATCAGGGTGCTGTCTTATTATGAGCTGCGTTTCGTAGCATTCTGTTTGATTATTTGTTATCTGATAGCAAGGCGGGAAAAAATCTACAATGCAATCTTTGTATGGTTTGGATTCACAAACGAAATATTCCCAGTCATCGTAATTGTCGCAGGGTTGAAGTTCTCCGTAAGTCACGCTGCCAGGGTGAAGAATGAATGACCTGCAATAAGGACGCTTATCTGTTCGTGACGTGGCAACTGTAGTTTTGTAGTCATTCAGGTGAAATATTGTGGACATTTCAATCGGATCATCTTTCAATGGTGAAAACTGCATTGAGGCTGTGCGATTTTTTCCCGGATTACCATTTTTGTAAATTTCTATTGGATATAGCAATGTGAATGAAAATTCATGAGCACTTCCCCAGTTCAGTAGAATTCTTGATGGTTTTGCAACATAATAATCAAGTGTTAAACGAAATCCGCCATGAAAAGAATACTGATCTTGAATTTGTATCTCTTGCATCATATCGTATAACTCTTTTAGTAACGATTCACCCAACGTGGCCCATTCAAACGGTATGAAAGGCTCACCTTCTCTAAGCAGCGATTGACATTTTGAATTGATGGCCTTCAAGCTGTCGTTTTCTTCAAAGTTTGTAAAATTTTCAGAACGCTTCACAATCATTATGCATTTGAACTGCATTCCAGAATTATCCACAGGATAGCGGAACGTCAAAACGCTGCTATTCGTGATGTCAGGGCAAGACTCGCTATTGCACGCGTTGATAAAAAATGCTAATAAGCACACCTGAAAAAAAGTAATTTAAGCATGCCAGTGTTGCTTCCGCTGTAACTGTATATCATGAATAAATAAATATATCGTGAAAATAAATTAAGGTGCGATACAATGTAATTGAAATGATGTTGTATTCATTTAAAAAGAGAAAGCTTGAAAGTTCTGCATTGCTTACCAGCTTCAGAATATTTTGCATGATTGTACTTTAGCAACGTGGTTAAGCAGCTATTGCTTCTTCAGAAAAATGACGGCGCGTAATGTTTGGCTTAATGAAGACTTAAAACTTTAAAAATGTTAACTTTAAAATTAACTAAACTTCTCTTTAAACAAAAGTGTGTATATTATTATATTTTAAATTATTATTAAATGTCTTTTGTTGTACATCAGAATTTTAAACAAAAGCACAAACATCAACATTAAACTGTGAAACGCATTAATATTGTTGATTTCCTTTTTATGAATAATTCAAAATGTTCGTTTACAAGAAGATATTTTGTTACGGTTTATTGTCTGATGAGTAGTAAAATGTTCACTTTTACAGAGATGCCGAATTTGGTATTGAGCTGTGCGTTTCTCTTCACCTACTGCTCAATTGTTAGAATGTTGTTCTGTTCAGATTTACTAGCTAACTGTACAGTTGATTCCATATTGTGAACAACAGCAGACAACAGGGAAGCAACAGTGGAGGGTTGAAATGTGAGTCAGCTGCACTGAGACGTCCTGAACCGTTGCAGCCTTCGGAATAGCATGTACAAATGTACAAGTGGTCTGGAGGACGGTCTGGGCGATCGCCATTTTGTTGTGCAGCCCGAAACGGCAGCTGCAGTACTTCTTGTTTGTTGTAAAAGTGACACGAATCTCGATGCAACCACCGGTACCAACGAACAATGGTCTGATTGAACCCTTGCACTAACATCGAATCGTAGCATCCTCGTATGAAGCCACGAAACGGTATCCCTGAAAGAGAAGAAGTGAATTGGATTGGATTGAACTGACTTAAATTGAATGAACACTATGGTTCTTATTTCTGAAACCGCTTCACAGAGTTTGGCTGTATGTGTCTGTGTAGCTTGGCAAACAAATCGCTCAGTTAGACAAGAACAACAAATTGGAGGAAATTGCATTCTGTGCTTTTGTTGATCTAACAGAGGAAGTTGGCCATTGCTACTTTCTTCTCTATTCTATTGCAACTGGCAAGCGTTTGCTAGCCAGCTGACAGTGCTTGATCTATGTCCAACAGAGAGGGGGAGGGGTTGGAGAGAAAGAGCAACGATGCGAATGAATAATGTGGTTGGTTACTGGTGTGGAATTGATATGTGATCTTGAGAGCATGCTTTTTACCTAACAGAGTCGTGTCTTCCCACATTTTGATGCAAACACTTGAACAGTCGACCATACCGACACGGCTTTGGGTTGTCGGGAAATCGCACTCGTTGGTGAAATTGAGCGGTCTGTTGAAGGCTTGGGATAAGAATGCCCACGCACTTTCGTAAAACGTCGACATGCAGCTGTAGCACCGAATTTTGTCTAAACACACGAACGATGATAATATATTGAAAGTGAAGATTAACTGGATAATATATATGCTTGAAATTTCACTACTTGAAAATGAGCAAAGCTTTGTCAACCAGAACGGACGGCTTGCTGATCTTGTGAAAGCAGCTGTGCCGCGTTGATGAGCCTTTCTGCTTGGGAATTATTGATTTTTTTTTTATTTCTGCTTTCTCTCTCCTTCTATTTTCTGAGCAAAGTCAACCACAAAACATTTTTCAATTAATTCCACCAAAAACGCTATCCCTTTACAAGATTGAAAGCATGAAACATCAGATCGCACTACATGGCACTCACTGCGTGTACTTATTTAACCGTGCTTAATGAAAATTTAGCAAAGTATCCCTTTGAAAACAAGAACCAGCATCGACCAATGAATGAATGAATGAATGAATGAATGAATGGTACCACTGTGACAGCGCATGCATTCTGCAATTTTATCACATTGCAATTCATGCAATCAACATTCTGAAAACCAGTTCCACTTGATTTAACAACAGCTTGCGTTTGCAAAGAAAGCTTGTGCGTTTCTATTCAAACAGACGAAGAAAACTGGTACTGAAATTTTTGATCACCAAATTATAGATGAACAACAGCAGAAGTGTTTGTGCATATTCACTTATGAATGAAGTTTCAAAAAAGAAAACAAAATTGATTTTGAAATTTAAATAAAAAGAAAAAAGTAAATTGCAGTTAATTTATTATATAAATAGAGGCGGCAGTATATAATGACGATACGAATGCAATTCCGTTGTGATTAAGCATTGTTCAATCAAGACCAAATCTGAATGAATTCGCTTTGCCTCTGAAGTGAACTTCAATTATTTTTTTTTTCGTTAATTATTTTCAGACATGAAATCATCAACATTCCAATACTGAGTTTTGTGAAATTTTAATAGAAAAAGAACTCTTTTGAACTCTGTTGAGAGATTCTATGCGGTTGATGTTCAAATAGATTTCATCAAAGTGCAAACAACTGAAGCGTTTAATTTGTGGCTGATGAAAGTTTGATTTCGTAATTTGCCTACGCATGACTGTTCTTCTAATCGCATTTTGCATACTGTTTTCAGTTTTGTGATTTCCTCTTCACACGTTTTCACACGATACACAAATATCGCACAAAATGCTTTTCAATCCATTGATGTGTAAAAATTTGTGTTTAAATTTTCTGAGGGGCATTGCTTAATTATTTTATCATGCCAATTGTTACAGCATTACGGCATGTTTCAAAAGTGCCCAAATTAAACGGTTAATTTATGCGAATGAACAGTATTGTATTTTTTCTTTAGTATTTAACAAGAAAAAGTAATTAAATATTTTCATGGTGACTTGAAAAAGTCTAAAAGAATTTTTCTAGTTTTATATTCCGACTGAGCACTGAATGTCTGACATTGAAACAAACCTGTGAGAATGATGTCTTCGGAAAATGGAATATCGGCAGTGGCTGTTGTTTGCAAACCAGCCGACCGACCGACAGCAATATAGACTGAGGTTAATATTGAAGAGAGAAGGTCCATGAATCTCATTTGGATGGTGACGGGTCGGTTTTGATTGTCGACCTCTTTCCAATGGAGAACAAGAGCCCATTCAAGACGATCAAAAGTTCATTGTCAAGAAATGGCGATGTGCCGGATATGCAATCGCGCCACGAGACCGCAGCGACGCACTTACCAAGCAGAAGATGCAATCACCAGTGTTGAAGGCTTTGGCAGTTGTGTCAATCTGTCGAAAATAGAAAAGTCCAACAGGACCGGAAGCGGCCGGCGCTTGTTAGTCTCAATCAATGCCAAGAAGGCACAACGCCTAGAGTAGAAGAGGCCGATCTGGGCTTGGCCAAAGGATTCGGCATGAATTATCATCACGCTAGCGAATCAATTGACTCAGTGGCTAAGTGGAGAGACCACGTCGGTCAGACAACGTTGTTAATCTTGTTGCAAAAGCAAAAGTCTATGCGTCTGTGTGTATGCAGTATGCAGATCTTTGTGCATGCTTGTGAAAGCAAAAGGAGACGAAAATCAACTGCTGAAGATGAAGATGCATTCATTTTACCACTTCTCAACCGTACAGATAGATGTATGCATTTTACAATCTTTTGTATTGTTTGTTTGTTCTGATCACTGTTCTCTGAATTGGTACTGATGATGATCAATTAGCAGGTGGGTGTTGCTGCTTAAACGTGTCGAAAAGCAAGAAAATATCTTTAATGAAATTAGACTGCAAACGATATTAGGCTGAGAATTCAATAATAGCAAGGAATTGTTCGTCCTCTTGAGTGATCGAACCTAAGCAGTTTGTTCTCTTGTTAAGCCAAGCAGCTCATTTTGCGTATCTTTTCATTGGCTCTTCATCTGCAGCACGTTCATTCTCTCTCTCTCTCTCTCTCTCTCTCTCTCTCTCTCTCTCTCTCTTTCCTCTGCCATTTAAACTGCGTTAACTGACCACTTTGCATTTAAGCAGATCATTTAGTCACACTGAGACGGAAGGAAACACTTGCTGCAACAGCCAAAGGCAAATTTTCTACCAGCAAAACAGCTAACCAATCTTGATACAATACAATAGTTTTTTGTGAAAGTTTTTGCACCAATTTTGCTTCTGTTTTTTTTTGAATTTGAATATTTTTTTAAACGAGTTCAGACTGATTGATTTACTTAATCTTTTTTGCATGTTGCTAAAAGCAAATCAATTTAAATCGTTTAGGAGATTTTTTTCACTCTCTGAGGATTAGAGTATTATTTTTCGTTTCCGTAGAGCAGGATCTACTTTCATAATGAATGCATTTTTTTGCTTTTAAATATATAACAGATTACAGAAATAACATGTGATTTAAAAAAATAGTAATGTAGACAAAGGTATTGCTTTTTGAAAAATCATCTACGCCAGCTGTATGTCGTATGACGTTTAATTGTATTACCAGAAGTGGAGAATTCGTTCGACTCGTTGTCGATTTTACAACATGTATGTCTTTACTAGCTAGCTGTTCATTTGTGCAAGTGGAAATTGAGAGAAGAGAAAATATTTAATTATCACCACAACTAAATTTCTTGCTCACTTCAGATGATGAAAGTGTTGAACAGCTCGTTTATTCTGTAAGCGTTGTATTAATCACACAGATTAGAAGATATTCTTCATTAAGTGAAAATCAGCACATCTGATGTTGAACGAGGTACTTATTTATACGATATGATCCTACGCAGCAGAGTGATATTTCGAATTTATTCTTTACAAGAAAAGAAAGACTAATTACTAGACAGTGGGATTTTCTTTTTCATCAAATTGTATCTAGTATAATTGTTCAGTAATTAAGATTAAATGTAGATTTTTTTTAAATAAGAAAATTCTTCTATGAATGCATTAGGCTAGAAATTTGCAAGAAAAGTGAAATTGAAAACTTTTGAATTAACTTTTCAGTTTCCGTTTTCATCATAAAATGGAAAACATAAACAGTGGAAAATTGGAAAATGGAAAATATTCAAAATTTTACTATGCAATATGAGACGTATACTTTTTTAGAAAATTGAACAACGTCTTACTGTAATAATTGATAATGAAGTAATTTGACGAAAATGTTATTTGCTTTCAGTGTGATTTGTTTAGAGCAGAACAACAATTTTGCTATAATGAATGCTTTCTTCTTGTTTATATTGCAAAGGGCCGCAATGCAAACAAGGAAATTTGCGTACGCACGCATCGTCAAAAAATTTGCATACGACTTTGCGCACACGCCACAAATAGCGAGCATTATTGCTGAGAAACGATCTCCTGAGATTGAGAGAAAGCATTATCCGTTGTTGCGTTGCACTTATCAAAAAGAAGATCTGATTGACGATAAGCCAATGCTGACAGAAACTTGCATTATAATTCTGCAGAGGTGGAATTGTCGTTTTACTTTGAAAATAAGTAATTCATTTTTTTCTTTTTATATTAACATTGTTGTCGGGTGGATGTTTTGTAATTGTTTGAAAAATAAAGTTACAACAGTTGTCGTAAAGTAAAGCAGAGATTTGCAATTCATACAGATGAACTCTATTTGAAGCTATTTCTCATTTCACAACATTGTTGCATATTCAATATCTGAATTGTAGTTGCTGATTAATGTGCAATATTTCATTTCTTATATCTTCTGGGTTTTCAAGATATGCAAGATCAATTATTTTGAAGAAATTTTATTGATCATGATGAATGACTGATTGAACAAATTTGTTAATCTATATCAGTTCGTTATGACTGTTCATTATTTTTTGAAGAACTAATCAATCTTAATGTAAAGTACTTTTTCAAATATTGTTAAGTTAATTGTGTGAAATTTATTGCTATTTGTTTTTCATCACAGTATGAAATTCTTTATTTTGTCAATTTTCTCGTTTCAGTTTTGATTAATTGAAAAATGCCGAGATATTTTATCAGCAGAAAACATTCACACAATCACTATCAGAACTATGGCTTCTATGATCCGTCCGTGAATACCGTTCAATAAAATACACAGTTCCTGAAGATTATTTTCACTTGATCGATGCTTAAATTTTCAATAACTGTAAAATTGAATTTGCTAATTTTATTTCTTCTTTTTTTTTAGTATAAACATTTCTAAATATAATGTTTAACAATCTACCTGTGTATTAATTTTTTTTTCTTTTGCCTGCTGAGTAAATAAATCATGATCAGATTGTTCAATTGTTTCACCGTGATAATTGAATGTTCTTGCATGCGGTGCGAGAAGCATAATGCGAAGCTCATTTCCGCAGGCCAATAGCAATAGTAGTAGTATATGAGGTGGTCATTTCTTGTGGCAATGTTTTACGCGCCCATCAGCCTTAGTGATAATCAAATCGATAATTCCATTACTTTTAAATTACCGGCATTGGATTGTAAATCGCCTTGACGTTTGTATTATGCAAAATGCACCGCTTGATCGGTTAGTTTTGTTCAAGTTCAACAGCCTAGAGACAAGACCGCTTCCGATTGGTACCCAATAGGCCTACTACGCTTGGACAACTTCCTCCCTAACTGTTTGTGCTTCAACCTCTTTTGCTCTCTAACTGCCAATCCTCATCTCGACTTTGCTCCACTAATCCGGCAGATTATCCAATCCCAATGATTGTCCAAATTATTACTGTGTCTGTATGTGAATAAACAGCTAACTTAAGTACAGCTTTGAATAGCTAACCTTGGGCTGCAAAACGACCTGCCAGGTTATTGGTTGATAATTAAATGCGCTCAATTGCTGTCGGGTATCGTAAATCTGCGCTTTTATTGCTGTTTACCAGTCGCTGACGAAGGGGAAAGTTCTACGCGTTTGGCGATGGTTGCTTCGGCAAAAAGCCGTTCCGATGTGATTGAATTCGATTAGCCCCCATTCGCAACTGATCTTCAAAATGCCTTCTATTTTTTCATTTGGTTTTCTTTATTACAATGCAAATATATTATTTATATCTGCTTGCGTTGACAGATTATTTTGATTTAGGTTATTTTGTCTACTTATCACAAAAAAATAAAAACAATTAAATATATAAATATTTTTTAAGCTATAAAACATCTGGTGGTTCTGTTCGAAAGCAATCATTGCATTTGTTTTGGGGGGTTGTTTGAATGCTTGAATTGAATTTTATAAATATAAATAAATAAATAAATATATATATAACTTGGAAAATGTTTCTTGGAATAATATTTTTGCTTACCCCAACTCTGGCTAGATAAATGTTTGAAATTTACATATTGCCTATGTAGATATGTAGTGAAATAGCAAAACACTTACGCGTGTTGGTGACATCTGGTTGTTGGTCGATTAGGTGCGGTGGTCGAAGCCGTGCTTGAGTAACGCGCGACTGCGCGACAAGTTCTGCAAACGGAATGAGCAGGAACAAAATAACAGCTAGCATGAACACAACCGCGCCCGGTCGACCCCAAGCCGGCCACTGTTGTGGATGCATGTAACAATTTGAACAAGATCAATTCTCGCCTGTATGCTTGTAAAGGCGGCACTGATTCATCAATAGGGGGCGTTGCCGACCCTCAGTGGGTTTTCCATCCGCAGGATAGGAGATGAGCTTACGGCCGATCGAATAGTTTCTTTTCATCAGTAGGAAACCAACTCGTACATAAGCTCTGAATAATAATAATAAATGCATAAAAGAAGAAATCAAATTTAAACACTATTACAACAATAAATAAAAAGCACTGTCTCGAACGCGGTATTTTTTCATTTTTTTTAAAAATTATGCTTGCTTGAAAACACTCGTATAATTGAATCTCGACAACAAAATAAAGCAGATAAATATGGAACAATCACGACCATCCTGTTTGTGTATTGCTTTTGTTTTATAATTAATTCAAAGAATAATCAGTGAATATTTTGTGTAATTATAAAGTTGTATTACTATTTCATTTGAATTCAGCGGTAGCTATTTATCCAACTTTCAACTTCCACTTTCCCATTCAGTATTATTGCTTAATTATAAAGCAGCAATTGCCACATCATTTTGGCAGTTATTGCGGTGCAGATTAGCTAGTTAGTGATTGCATGATTGATGCATATTTCATGTGATCAGACGTGATGAAAGCTGATTTTATTGCATTAGAGCATGAAATTTGACAAAATATGGACGTTTTTTTCTTTTTAGATAAAAATAGTTTCAAATTTTCATCACATGATTGAAGAAAAAGAAGCTATTTTGAAAGTTGTTTGTCTGTTTGTTTGTTATGTTGTTTATTTAGCATGTTACGATGGCGGTCAACTCGTGAGTTTGGAAATTTGTTTTTCATAGGTCTGAACGCAGCTGCTATTTATGACCAGAGCCATGAGAGTGCTTGGTCTGAAGCATAGCAAATTGCTGCATCTTATGCGTTGTTGCTAGCACAGACAGGTGTGCTTTGATGCTCAGACTTGGATAAACGAACGTCCATCAAGCAGACGAAAATATTTTAACAAAATTTGTTACAACTGTTTTGCATTTTACTTTACTAATTCTAAACAACACTAATTCACTCATTCATAGCAAAAGAACTTTATCATATAATGAATACAGTGTATATAATTAGGATGAAGAAGCTCTGAAGCTGGTGAAAATTGTTGTTGCTGATGGGCTTATTGTTAGTGCAGATTGGAACGTCAAACTTATTAAAAGCACTTAACACACTATTTGCTAGATGCTATGCTCACATGGAAAGAAGCTTTTACTGAAAATGTAAAATGAATGAGTGTAAAATTGTAATGTTCTGTTTGTTTCAACGTTTTTTTTTGTTTTCTTGTAAAAAGAACCTAGCTCAAACTTATATTTCAGCATGCTAAATTTTCTCTACTGGCCTGCTTGAAACCTTGATCCAGTTGACAGCGCGCTTCATCGTTTTATATTTGGAGATTTTAAGCATTAATCTCAGTTCTTGGCAATTGTTGAGTGCATTGATTACGTGCTCGCGGTTGACTGGAATTGCCTTTCACTTGACCATACATAGCGGATCAGTTTAGTCGATGACGGAAGGATTAAAGTGTAGACTCGAGGGGCTATTTTCAGTTTGGAATTTAGCTGAGCCTATTTCTCATAGTTTGCTAACAACGGAAACAACAATGTGCAACAAACAATGAAACACCACAACTGACGTTCAGCTTTTTAAATATCTTTGCAAATTAGCCATTCTCTGACGACGGCTTTCAACATGACTATTGAAGAGCTTCCTCACAAAGAATGCACTCAGCTGTGCTCTCTCTCTCTCTCTCCTTCACTCTCTTTACTTTTTACGACGAAAAAAGACTATTAATCCAGATTATTTTCTACTTGCGCCAATCAGTGCAAACATAGCAGCAATCACATATTTACAAGCAGATTTGCAGCTCATTTTTAAGTTCAAAAAAACAAAATGTGCAAAAGAAAAAGATAAAGCGATATATATATATATATATATATATATTTATTTATTTAAAAGCTGGATGGATAAACTTTTTTCTATTTTAATTGTTAGAACTGCAACTTTTCATACTAGACCTTTGAAACGGGAATTGCTCTTTTTTGTTAATTTCTTTAAACTTCAAATCTGCTTTAGTAATGAAGAAGAAGAAGAAGAAGAAGAAAATTGTCCAGATAATAAACATACTGGAGAGGTGATTATTCAAATTTGGAAATTTGGAATTGTGAAAGCAATAGTGTGTGTGTGTGATAGGTGAAGTTTGGAGATGGTTTTGAATTTCACCGCGTGCGGAAAAGTGAATATGATGTGCTTGAAAGAAATAGCACCTTACACGACGGCTCGAATTGTTCGCGGGCTTATTGAAGAGGAAATTCGATTCACTGATTTCAAAAGCAAAGAGCAAGAATTGTTTTTCAAAAGCGACATAAAAGTCATATGATTGTTTGAATCAATTGACAGGAGGACAATCGTCAACTTACCGCCCCGTCGATTGTAAATAAAAGGGTGTGGCACAGTGGGGAAGTTGGTTTGTATGCAAAAATTGACTAGTCAGTAGTGAAAAAGAAGTGAAAATCCGTTGCTGGTGTGAAAAGAGGCGGCTGGCGTTGGCTGTTTCAAAAACGTCGACTGCTGACGGCGCTTGATGGGCCCAACTCCCGCGAGCAGTTGAACAACGTCGCAGATGCAGATGCGCTTGTTGGCTTGCATCGATCATTCACATTTTTACTTCTGCTCCTGATCCTGCTCTTAGTTTGTTGACTTTGGCGGCGTTGCATCACGTCAACCAAGCGGCTCCGTCGTCCCTTGACAAGCCGTTGCAAAGCTTCTGGAAAAGCAGCCTTGTACGCGTGGGCGTGGTAACCACGGCTGGCGCCAATCAATCACGCCCGACCGTTTTCAACGGCTTCACTTCAACGGTGATTGATTTTGAAAGCACAGGCCGAAACACGGCTCTAACTTGGATCATCCGGCTTTTGCAGGAACGGTCTGAATTCAATTGCCGGCCGCGTTGGGCTAATTAGTGCCAGCGCCCCGCCAATCAAGCCGACCCTGGCGGCTTGACAAATTGATGAACACGCTATCGAGCTAACGATGTTGGTTTGGCCTTTTTCCGTTCAAAATCGATCCAACTTAACCAGGCCATTTTAACCAAAAGCTCAACTCAAAATACATCACCACACAGTGCATAGTCACTGAGGCATTGTTGCAGGTATTGTCCAAGTTGGTATTGTTAAGCGGTATATATATATATATATATATATATGTTTCAATGTTCTTGCAAGTTGAACTAAACAAATGTTCTTGTTCAGCGTTGTTGAGGGGCAAATTTTTCTCCAAAAAAAATCTTTTCCAACCCTTCTTCACTGCACGGTGGTACCTGAGTTCACTTTGAATTGGATTGATTGGAAAATCTTTGTCAACGGTGTTGCGTGACCGAACTGCACGTTGACAAAAGCCGTATGTCGACAATTAGTCAGACCCGACCGCGCCCTTTTTGATCGGAAATTGCTTTGACGATCGATGACCAGCTTGATCCATGGAGAAAATGCAAAGCGTACAGATTAGACGATCACATCCAGCACTGATCTGTGCTTAATTGGCCATTGCTATATCTATAGGGACTTTTGCAGAAACTGAGCAATCTGGATATGATTTTGTAATTTTGCTCTGTTGAAAACCGATGACCGATTAAATAACGAAAGTTGTGATAAATGATCCTCATTTACACTTCTTATAGCTCAGGTAAACAGCCCATGCTAGCTTTATTGCTTGCATACATTTTTAACGAGCTTGTATTTGAATATAACTGATCAACAACGCAACCTAACAACAACAACAGCATTTGCATTCTATGCTGGACAGTATAATTAATCCAGTTTCCAACAAGAAAAGGAAAAAAATAATAAAAACTTAGTAAATTTATCTGTTTTTTCAAACATCTATCAAAGTTATGTTTGTAATTTTTTCTTTCTCTCATATTAAAAATTTTCAATTACTCCTGAAAGAAAATTTTGCAGTTTTAAGTAGTAGTGTTCTTTTTTCTTTTTATATAAAGTGTTTCATTCTTATTACTAGTTATTAAAATAGAATGAGTTATTTATTGTCACTGTTTGATTTACTTATGCATATATGTATTGTGTACTTTGTTGCTTCTGACTGATTGCAAATAAGGCGGTTTTCTATTTCAAAAGTATTTATTTTGTAATTACGCTACACTACGGAACTTTGATAGTCAAGAGAGACATTGAGAAGTGTATCTTTGAATAATAAAACAATGACATTGAATACAAAATGCAATAGCATGAATAATTTAGCAATCTGTTACCGCGTTGTGAGCGATAATTTCAGCAATGTTCAAAGCAAGCGAATGTGATGTATGCTGATTTTTCGTTGAAAAATTAACGATCTGATCGCTGGAGAATTGTAAATGTAAAACCGACGGAAATATGGGATATTAGTTTTTAGAAACAAATCTAAGCAATTACTTCTGAGATAATAATAAAAAGTTTTACAGCCAGATCAATAGATTGACTAATTTCATTCTTGTTATTCATTCACATGGAAAACACAATTCATTTTAAAGACAATGAAGACACGCTATTGCGACCTTGCAAATTTTATCACTCAAACATGAACGAGAATAAACTTTTCTGAAAAAAAAATTTCAAATTATTTTCAAGCTCATAATTTTTTTATTCATTAATTGTCAAGCGTAACAAATTAGATAATGACAAAGTGCGTTTGTTTCACATTAATTATAAAATTATTGGTGTTTGTGCTTTCAAAAAACTCAATTGCACAATTACATTTATTCGCTACGTAGTATTTTTACTTTAATTAATAAAGTAATTCAAAAAATGCATAATTTGTAGATTGATAATACAACAAAATTTCAAATAAATCGAATCCCTAGAATTGATTCACTGCACGGAAAAGTTAGTTAATTACTCTGCTTTTCATTTCACAAGTGATACGTATGAAAAATAAATAAAAATAAAATAAATTACAAATTTAAAACAATAAAAATTTTTAAATATTTTTTTAAATAAAATGGACTGTTTTGATCAACAATAAATTCTCAGATAAAAAAATTAACTGATATCGTAAAGAATTGAACTTGATTGTCATTGGTACGGTAATTCATTTACTATTGTTATTGTTGTTCTCAAAGTGGTGTTATTTTACGATGAGAGCATGAGTTTCATAATGATGATCGCTTTCTTTACTTTTGATATTTAAATTTTTCTAACAAAAGTATTGAATAATGATCTTACAGACATTTCCAGCTGTAAGCGCTTTCGTCGAAGCTGTTGCCGATGGGTCAGTTACCACTAAATAATTGGATACAACAAGCTTGCCGGTTGTTTAATGGTTTTATGCCAAAAGTATAGTATTCGAATCGTTTACTTTGCAGTTACATGTATGTATACTGTTTCAGGAGTTCAAAATGAAAGCAACCTTTTGTCCTGTTTGTCATTCAAAAGGTTTGGTTTCCGAAGTAAAACCGCTAAGACCATTTGAAAACAACAGTCAGATTCTTTGGATGTGTGTTAATTTGCAGGTATTTTGCTGTAACTTGGTAGATTTTTTTTAATCAGATAATCTGCCATGTTGACTTTTATCTTTTACCATTGAAATATTAAAGCATTATTTAAATTTACTTTTTTGACCATCCATGTTATGCAGGTAACTTTCTTTTAAATTTTAACAAGGCTATGTCTTTATGCAGATTGACTCATGATAATTGTTTTTAAAAAAGAAAGAAAGGTTCTATTTAAATGAGAAATTTACACCAAATTTTATGTCATTTTACTCAACTGATTTTTCTGCCTATTGTCTATCTTTCTAGCGTTCAACTTTCATTAAGTGATAAAATCTCTCTTCAAATATTATGTAAATTCGTTTATGTAGATTCATCTTATTGCTTATAATTAATATAAACTGAGCAAGTTGAAGTTATTTTGAAAGTGAAGTCTTAACTTTTTAATTTTTTATAAATGCATTTCCTTGTAGCTGCAGTACTAATTTCGGACTGTTTAATATTTATATTTAGCAGTGGTCAGCGTGGGTATTATTTTCGCAAAATAAATACTCTTATGATGAATGATATCTGCATAGCGTCAGACGGTGTAGGGCTTCAGTGTTTAGTTGAATGTTTGAATAAAAATTCACAGTTTAACCTGTTTATCTGAAATTATTGTAATTAAATTAACTGCTGAATAATTTAAAAGTAGTAATAGCATCATAGATAGATAATTCTTGCACTAATGAAAAAAAATGCTTAGCTTGATTATGCTTTTTTATTGTATTTATATTTCATATTTGGTCAAGTTTTATGAAGTTTTGTATTTTCATCATTTAGAGAATCTACTTTTATGAATTGCAATTGTGCAGTGACAGAGGTGACAGTATGTCATGATCATCAGATAGTTCCAGTATCTGTTTGTATTACAATATATAGTATTATTTATTTAATTATGATTGCAGTGGTAGTTTGATTTTTTAAATGGGGGTAATTACGGATTTGTGAATATTTTTAGTGTCCATATCCACTTGATGAAAGTGGCAATTTATGCCATGATTTAATAACTTCTGTTGCTCGAGATGGAGAATTAACAGAGCTGCAGTACAATTCTGAAGCAGTTCTCATCGGTGATGTGAGTATTTTTAATAATGTGGATTTTTGGTTGATTTTTTTTGTTTGATGATAGAGTTTTATTTTCAGCCAGTAACGCCTCGCTTTGATGCATCAGATTTGCTTCCAGAATATGTGGATGTTTTGGAATCGAAATTTTTATCCTCCGCCGTTGCTGAATCTTCTCATTCTGAGCAGTTGGACACGGCAGCCAATTCTTCCTTTGATGAAAATACGGAAAAGTTTTTGAATACGGTCGAAACTTTTGCGAAATCACTAATAGTTGAATCATCGTCAACGAGCACAAATGTCGTCGACATGTCCTGTTCTGATTTTGAAAATCAGCCTGAACAGTGTAAAGGGATCGCTGACCATTTTTTCGAACACAAAGCCATTAGCCCAGAAGCAGTAGCCTTATCTGTAATAGTTGCTGGAAATAGTTGTGGCCTAGGTGATCTTACAGCTAGTGCATCTGCTGAGGTGAATAGTGATATTGGTGGACGAACAAACGATCAAAAAAAGGGCACTGCACAGATTGTGAACTTATCTGAGGGTCGAACAGATTTTGCCAGTACTATTCCACAGGATTTTCTACAGTTGGATTGCAACGCCGACGAACAAAGCGTAGATTTATCGTTTACGGGTGGCAAAACTGGTAGCACTGTTGAAGAAGCTGATATTGTAGTTAATAATGTGAAAGAGGAATTTCCGGTGTTCAATACAAATTGCACAGAAGCGCATAGTGTTGTTGTCTGTGAGCAACACCATTCTACTGCTGTTCACGGTGATCAATTGCTGGAGCTTGATCAGCTCAATGAGGGAGTTGCTGCTGATTTGGATAACGTATTTACAACAAGTTCAAAGTTAAAAAATCCGTCTACCACTGATACGTCATTGTCAAGCGACTGTTTGACTGAAATTAGCACTTTGGATCAAAGCAGTCAAATTTCTGATGTCGCATCTAGCAGTGGTCGACAATCGAAGAGGTATAATTTGAGATCGTCTGTTTCGTTGAAAAGTTCAAGTCAATCTGGCGATGCAAATATCTACTCGCGTTTTTATCCCAGCAGTACAAGAACGTGGACCGAGTCGGTGGCTTCAAGAAAAAGAAAATCAAATCATTCTAACAGTAATAAACTGCCAAACGGACAACCTACTACTACTACTACTACTACTACTAGTACTACTACTACTACTGCTACTACGACTGCCACTACTAGCAGCAGCAGCAACAGCAAAACCAGCACCAACTGTACTACTAGTAGTAAACGGACAAGTGAATTAATTATGCATATATCTTTTCTTTTTGCACTCAATAAATTGCTGTAATAAATTGTAATTTTAGGAAAGCCCAGGTTCATCAATTATCATGAAAAGCACACTGAACGTATTAATAGTCTTTTGGGCGATTACAGACGGTTAAATGCCGGTTCGTCGTTTATGAAATCTTTGTACACTGTTGTTGCGGAAAGGAGGAAATTATCAAATCGTTCAGTCAAAGTGGTGGATCATCATTTTGTACCAGCGTAAGTGAAAAAGAAAAAATGGATTACTAATATATATATATACAGATTGGGCGACTGATTTTTTGTTTCGAATTTTTTCACTTTTTCTTTAAGGGATGCACTGTTTCCTGACGAAGAAGAAATGTCTGTCAGTGGTTCTGCTGATGGTAGAGGCAGTAATAATATTGCTCAGCGCTTAGCAGTGAAAAACGGAAATTCTGGAAGGGGATGTCAAAGTGCCGACAGTACATGCAGGTAAATTAAAATGGCAAGCAGTTATTAAAATTTTGATTTTGATTTTTGCAAATTTAAACTGTTAATTTCAAAAATTATAAAAAGTTTCATGGTTTACTTAGAAATTTAATTTTTAGTGAATTATCTGATGTAAGAACAAATTCTGCCACTTCGTCGAATAAAAATTCTTCCGAACATTCTTCCATGGATAAGCATGGCAATCGGCGTGGCAACTCTTCTACTTTCAGTACCTCATCTCGTTCATCTACTAAGTAATAAAGTTGTTTTATTTTTAACTTTTAAAAATTCAAAATATACAATGTAGAGTTGTTGGGTAAATTTCTTTTTTTCAGATTCCAATGTGAGAATTATGCATCAGCTGCTCCAGTAACATGCAGTAACTTTTTCTCAGGTACTCAGGAACATGCTGATCATTCAGCGTTGTCTTCAAACAACACTTTTTTTCACAATGGAGTGAACTCTTCGCAGAAATGTCCATTATCGGTCAGGTAATTGCTGTTTTGATTTCTTAAAATTATTTATTAATGTTTTATACAACTGCTGCTTACAGTCATATCAGCTATATAACTTAACAAGTTTGTTTAATTCGAATAGTTTGGAAGTATATAAGATCAGTGTATTTCTAGCTCCCAGACAAGTGGAGTTATGTCTACACTATCCGGTGACAATGTGAATGCAGAGCAGCAGCAATGTTCGAGTGACAATGCAGAAACAGAGCAGGACAACAACAGCATTTTATCAGTGAAATACGAATCCAAAATTATTGACAATTGTAAATTAGTGCTAAGAAGGGCAAAGAACAATATTCGTAAAATATCTGATCAAGAAGACAAATCATGCAGGTATTGCGTAGATGCATTCAATATGTACAAGCGAACAGTTTGATTGTGGTAGTTGTTTATTAATTTTGTATTTAATTTTGAAGATCCACTGAACAAATGGCTTCAGAACCAAAAGGAAAGTTGTCATCTCCTGTACTTATGTCGGTGTATAATTTGCTGAATTCTTCGTTCAATAAGTTGAATGCTCAGAGTGGCCTGAAAAAGCCGCCGGCAAAAAGTTCTTCCACAGTTGTTCCCGAAATGGAAAATTATAATGCAGAAACACTACCAGAAGGTGAAAAGTCAAAGGCAGAGAAGCAGAACGCGGCGAACAACGATGTTGCTAATGAATCGTCGAGTGAATCGAAATTTGTTTTAATCGACAAAGCCGTTGAAAAGGATAACCACGGTGCTCTTGGAATAATGGACAACAGTTTGAATTTTCCAATGTCATTTGATGCCTTTGAGCAACAGTTTGATTGGTCAGAAGATCCATTTGCTATGACCGATCCATTTTTAATTGAAGGCGGAAACTCCAACCTGCCAACCGATTCCAACGATGCTTTTCAGCCTTTTCTGTGATCTCTTTTTTAAACATAATTAATTTGGAAGTAAAATGTTCTTCCTTCAAAAAGTTTGGTGTATGATGATGTTGTTTTGTACAAGTAATTTAAAAAATCTGAGCGGAAACTTTGTTTTTCCTATTTAAAATATGTTTGTACATTTTTATAGCGCATGCTTTTGAGTGAATGAGCAAGAAAAGTGATTTTCAATTTGAAAAAATATCAAAAGGAGGTAATTCAATTTTTTTCAATATGAACGTGATTATCTTTTAAGATACTGTAATTGAGTAATTTGAGTGTTAATGAATTGTCGTGCGGCTTGGTCGAGTAGTCATGTATCTTCGTTTTTGCTGTCGGTAAGTTGAATTTTTATTTTTTATTTTTTCCACTCGTTTGTGTAAATTGGGGAAATTTTTTTTGTCAATTTTTCCGGCAACTTTTCTTTTCGGTATGTGTGCAACTTTGAATAGAATGTTCTGCGTTGAAAACAGTGATAACCAATTTATTTGAATTGTAATTTTTATGCGTAAAAAACGTTTTCTGCGTTTAAAATTTCCAATGAACATTGTAACATTTCAAATGTAACAACAACAATTGCGGATGGTTGAGTGTCGAGATTTGCGTTTGATAGTGATCCTAATAATGGTACTTTGTGTGTGTGTGTGTGTGTGTGTGTGTGTGTGTCTGTGTGCGTGTGTGCGTGTCAGCAATTTTTAAGTCGTGTTTAGGATGTTAAGCTTTGTTGCGTGTAAAGTTCTTCCTTACCAACTCAGTCAGTGTAACTTGTGTTGCCAAGACAGTGTCCTGATCTGGCCTTCGGTTGAATTTTTCAAATCCCAAAAATTGTCTTTTTGTATGATCAACTTTTTCAAGTTTGCGTTGAATTGAACATTTGAATCAGTTAACGAGATGGGCATGCCGTCGAGGTTGATTGCGGCTTTCAAATCAACGCTGTGTTCGGCACCGAATATTTCTATTCGATCCAATGTGGGCAGGGCGATTGTGTCCAAATAGTCAGCATGCGGAGCATGTTTTACGGTCAGTTGAATCTTGGCATTGGTTGGTTGAACGATGTATTGTATTTGGAAAAAATAAGAGTTGGTTTTGTTGATCATTATCGACTCACCGCTGTCCCAGAACAACTCTCCAACGCTGGTGTTGTTGTTTTTGTCCACTGTGATCAGCAAATCCAACGGATTGATTCGACTGTCGCGAGTGTTCAAAGCCGGCTTCTGCCGGGGAAGGATGTAGCCACCGCGTACGTGTACTGGCACACAGCCGTATCTTGGTGATGAAATAGTCACGTGACCGGGTTGTTGTAAGGCGCCGGCAATTTCCGCCTCGTAGATGTTGTACCAATGAGCAATGGGGAAATAGGCTTCGGTGTGAACAACGCCTGCTTGTAGTACCGGTGTTATGAGCATAGCCGGACCCCAGAGGAATTGTCTGTCAATGTGATGCGTGTTCGGATCGTTTGCAAATTCGAAAAACAACGGCCTGATCACAGCTTCACCTTTGGTGTGTGCTTTGTAGAACAGTGTATACAAGTATGGCAGAAAGTAATAGCGTAATTTCAGTGACGCTTTCGTTGCTTCGGCAACTGACTGCCACTGGGTAGGATCTTGGTTTCGTCGATTTTTACCATTGTGGTTGCGACTGAAAGGATAGAAAGCGCCTAGCTGTTGCCAGCGTGCGCACATCTCCTCATCGGCATCTTCTTCAAAACCGCATATGTCTGCGCCGACGTACGGTATACCGAACATGTTGAACTCCAGCATGCCGATAATGCTGGCCGCCATGTCAGCCCATTTCGAAAAATTATCACCCAGCCAATGTCCAGAAAATTGGCCACTTGTTGGGAATGTGGAGCGTGTAATTACCACGCCACGTTTGCCTGTTGCTTCTTGAACAGCTTCGATTGTTGGTTTTGTTTCACTCCAACCGTACAAGCTGTGCACGTCATAATGACGATACTTTCTCACGCCATCGCTGTGCTCTCCAATCATGCAGATTGTTTTATCGTTCAGCGTCTTTTTCCAATAATGAGCTGCTTGTGTAGCGTAGGGTGGTGTATCGTAGGTGTTGTTTGGACATCTCAACTGTTGCAAGTGCTTCAAATTTGGATCAATCACATACCACGGTGTATCTTCGTTGGTACCAAAATTTGCTGGCTCGTTCATATCTGTTTGAAAAAGTAAAATAATGCAATAATAATGGTAATGGTATCTGTTCGCCGAACGTGAGAGTTATTATTGGAGAAAAGTAGATAATAATTGAAATTAACTGATCAACAGTTGTGGACTATTTTTCATTGGAAAACAGAGCATTTTCCCTTAGCAAAGTGTATCATTACAAAACTGGCTGCATGGAATATGCTGTGGTGCACTGATGCGTGAAATTACCAAATTTGTACAGTTTATGATCAATTTTGAATGAAATTTTTGTTGCACGATGAATTATGGAAATATTAAAATAGCGAGCCTTTTTGCATTCTTATCATGTGTCCATCTGACGTTGTGCAAATATCAATTTCAATAAACATTTGTTTCTTTTATGGTATGGAAAACGAACGTCTCGCTGTTTATGCAAACAAACAGTTTGTTACTTTCTGAAGAATGCACTACGATTGTGTTTGTCCAAGATATCATTTCTTTTGCAAACTTCTCGTAACTGTGTGATTCACATTGGAAAACAATTAATTTTTAACTAGAAGAGGGGATGTTTTGTTTTCTGATGATGTTCATGATAAAATTACTTACCAATCCAAATGCCGTCAAAGTTGAGAACGTTGTGAAAAGTGACAATTTGCTGTTTCCACCAAGACTGAGTTTTGGGATTCAGAAAATCCGGAAAGGCGACGTTGTCGAATGGCCAGACGGTTCCGAGCATGATTTTCGTACCAGATGTAGTGGTGTAGTTGGCGTTCAACGGGGGTACGTATTTTTCATCTGGCCACGTGACGAACACGTTCGACTGTTTGCCTTGCTGGAAAGCCGGATATTGTTCACTGGCTACGTTGATAGCCGGATCCAGAATGAAAATCCACCGCAATCCGTTCTCTTTGGTGCTGTTTACCAGTTCGGGCAAATCTTTGAAATTTTTCCAATCAACGGTGAAATCTTTGTTTTTGTCCATGTAATCAATGTCCACGTATTGTACATCTTGGGGTATTTCCAGTGTTCGCATTCTTTCCACCAGCTCTTTCACTTCGGACGTGTTGTGATAGCCGTAGCGGCACAACTGGAATCCCAGTGACCAGTAGGCTGGCATTGCTGGATAGCCGATCAGTGTTTGATATTGTTGAATCACTTGACCAGGATGTGGACCGACAAAAAAGTACATATCCAATATGCCGCCAATTGTGCGGTAAACTAGCGAAGGACCTGGTCCAGTGGTGTATTCTTGCGCGCCACTGTTGAAAAACAGCACACCATGGCTAGAGCCGTCGTCGGTGATTTGCATGTAGAACGGATGCACACCGTACAGATTGCCAGAGGTCGGTGGATCCGCCACAGGCGGTTGGTCGCGGGAGAACATGGGCCAGGTGCGGAACGTGCTGAGATCGTGTTTGAGATTTGTGTGCAAATTTTCACCAAATCCGTAGAGATTCCACGAACTCAAATAGGTGGCTATTTGCAAAAATTGGTCCGCATAGACCAAGCCACCGATGCTTGTGTTGAACAGGGTTCGCTGGCGGTCGTGAATGGCGAAGGCGAACGTAGGACGATTTCCAAGCAGGACGAACTGTAACCGATTGGACGATATCCGAGCTGTGGGTTTGCCTTTTGGCCAGAGCGGTACAGGAACCTCGTATCTAGCCGTTGTTGCGTCGGTGATTTTGACGTGAACGATTTGATCGTTGAAAAATTCATACTGCACTTGCAACTGCTTGACAGGCTTGCTTAACGGGTTCATTTCGCCGAGGATTTCCCTTCTTGTGAGAATCAACAGACCCGGCTGTTCAGAAGTCACTGTATAGCCGAATGATGTGGGATAATAGCAAGAAGGCGCAGACCAGTTGCCTGTGGCCAACAGCCAAACGCATCCACGTCTGTGGCAGGCATCTTCAGTAGGATTTGGATCCGGGTGGCAGTCGACACGCGCTCGTTCGTCAATATATTCTAGTTCGGGCACTGTGGTTCCAGATGGTACATAGACGGCTAATAGGATGATCAGTATGACAAGCGCGGCGAAAGCCAGCAATGCATAAGGTACCCAACGACGTTTCAGCAAATCTTGCGTGTTCATTCTTTTCAGAGGATCTAGTCAAGGTAATAAAAAAGAAATGTGAATAGAAAAGCAAAAAGAATGTATAATATAATG
Source organism: Trichinella pseudospiralis (assembly GCA_001447645.1). Taxonomy (NCBI): domain Eukaryota; kingdom Metazoa; phylum Nematoda; class Enoplea; order Trichinellida; family Trichinellidae; genus Trichinella; species Trichinella pseudospiralis. Next base: position 23,913 of record JYDV01000069.1, on the reverse strand, counting down.
TGATGTTTTATTGCAAAATGATCAATGAAGAAATAAATAGCTCACATTGGCTGCTTGCTGAACGCCTGCTTTTGCTGCAGTCCGCAGTGATTGTATATTCAAACTGCTGCTATTGTCTGCCTTATTACAGCAACACAGCACACACGACTGGTTATAGTTGGCAGTTGGCGTTGTCAGCGTTGTGTGACGATGTCGTTGGCAGTTATGTTTGCACCTGTCATTAGTATAAACAAAAGCTTTTTAGCACAAGCAACGCTGAGCATTTTAGCTGCAGAAAAAGCAATTGTCTAGTAATTAAAAATTTTCAAAGCCATAAATACGAATTGTGAAAAAAAGAGCTTTTTACGGTTCCAGCTAGTATTGTCGTCTGAATGAATGTTGAATGAAATTTGCCTCTCTGCTCAGGCTGATTGTTTGTCAAGCCGGGGGAAATATGGCAATAGTATTTGGGAGAAAATGAACATTTTTTCACTTTATTATTTTCAATTTTGTACCAATTGCATGGGATCACAGTGATCAGTGATGTGATTATATTATAAATCAGGTTGATCATTTATTGAAAACTGCTTTTAACTTGCTTGTTTTCAAAGCAGCCGACCCAAGCGAACAAATAGCATCATCAAAACTAGTATTTCTGTAATTGACAACAACAATAATAATAATCCATCCGAATAAGCTTGGACTCTTTATCAAATATCAATCTCACTGTTGACTTTCCACAATTGATTACACTTTACACTATTTCCCGTTTTAAAGCTTGCACTGTGTGTGTGTGTGTGTGTGCGCGCGCGCGCGCTTACATTGATTGTAATTAGTTGTTCAGTTTTTACTTGTTTATTTATTTTTGTTCTTTTTCCAAGCATGAAATTGTTTCTAAATTTTATACATTTTGGCTAGCTTTTGACAAACTGTCGCACTCACGCACTTTATTTGTTGTGTTTATGATATTCAGTATACTGTAGAATTTCAGAATATTTCAAAATAAATATTTTCACGTTTATTTTATTCAGAAAAAAAAAATCTTCATATCAATGAATTATTTGTTTTTATTTCAAATTATGTTTGTAATTGGACATTTCAAGTAAATTCAAAGTGAAGCTAAGCTAATTTGAATATCTCAGCTATTATATATGTGTATTTTTCAAATTTTATATTATTGTACAAGTTGTACAAAGCATGCCATCTCATTTGAAGAAATTCATTTGATTTTTTTAATTTTAACCCAGTTGAAGACTGATGAAAAAGTAATACGTGCACAAACTCTATTCTACAGTATGGACTGTTTCACTGGTGAAAGTCAGGTTTTCTTTTTATAGCACTCAGAATATTCGCGGTCAAAGCAATAAATAATTACAATAATACGGAAGCAACAAAATATTGGTTGATTTTATAGTTGAAAAATATTGTTGTCATAAATTTAATGCTCAATATTGATTTACAAAAATCATCTCGGTTTTGAGAATAGAATATTTCATTTTTTGTAATTCAATTTATTTCCGGGACAACTGGTGCTTTGTTCGATATTTGTTCATGATATTATTTATAAAATTTTTGTTATTGTTGTTGCTGTTGTCATGATTATTAAAATAATTTCTGGCAAATATCAGCAAAGTGGAATTGAATTAAAGTGAATTATTATTACAAAAGTGAGTAGAATATATAAAACTAAAAGAAAATGACAAAAATAGTGAAAATGAAATTAATTTTGAAAATCAATGCCATGATTTTTTTGCAGTATTTTTAATTTGATTTTGATTATTATTATTATTATTATTAGCACTTCAATGTCCAAAGAAAAAACATCATTCCTTTTTCTTAAAAAAATGTTTTTTTTTAAATATATTATTTATTTTTAATAGTTCACTTGGCTGACCAATGACCAGAATTTTTAATTAATATGCTTTTTGCATCATGTGAAAAATTCTTTTCTACGTTATTTAAACGAGATAGATTTGACCGTGTTGAAGAGTGAAAGCTTGCTGCTGCTTGTAAAAAAAAGCTCACACGGATGTTGGATGTTGTTTTTCTAATTTTTTGTCAGCATTAATAGCATTGGTTTGTTTTAAAATTGTGCTGCAATTTTTAATCGATCAAAATTGATTTCCATCAACAATAAATTAATATGAAGTGCGCATAGCATTGATAAGGTTGGTTTCGATTTGAAATTCCACTATTTCAATTGTTCTATTATTGAAAAGAGTGCTTTTTAATTTAATTTAAATAACAGTGTTGTTGTTTTGTTTTTTCAAGTCTGGAAGGCCAAAAATCAATCATAGCACCTAGTAGAGCTTGTCATTATTGTTGAATTTTTTCACAAAATAAATTTGCGCGGTGTTTGTTCGTTTATTAAATATTATTGATCTGTTTGTTGTTCGGCATGTATAATTTCACTTTCATTTATTCTAAACTTGCTAGTATAAGTAATGCTTCATTAAAAGTGGATAATTTTTCAGTGATAATAAATGTACAATTAGTTTGTATTTTCAAAAAATATCCTCACAACATAATTATGATAATTTTGAAATTGTAGATTTTTTATAAGAGCATTGTAAATTAAATGCAACGGCTTATCATTTAATATCACCTAACGGACACTTGTAGAAACTGATTTATTATAATTTCAGTGTGTTAGATTCCAGTAATTGATACTAACAACAATCGGATGAATATTGCTAGAACTAGCTGTTTATTTATAAATATAAATAAATGCAGAGGTACATATATTCATACCGATGCACTTGGGCTGCTAATGCAATAAATATTATATAATTGAATAGCTATTGTTGCAATGTTTACTTTGACAGATTATCAGTAGTAATAAAGTCAAATGCACATCATGAATAACAACACTTCAGTGAGCTTTCAATACTGCCATCATAATTAAGCTGTAGCAAAATTTATTAGCTGAAGAAAAGAAAATTGAAGAAATTTGTCATGAATGATGTTACAATTGTGAAAAGCATTTTCTGTTTTTTGTGTCTTTGTTATTGTTGGTTATTGAAAAAAATTATTAATTCTACAGAAATGCTACATTATAGGTTAAGGATTATTTTGCTTTGTATTATGTTTGATTTTTCTCATTTATTTTTCATTGAGTTCTTGTCGTTTCATATTTACTGCTGAATGGCTGATTTTAAGCTATTCAGTTTTGATAATCAATCGCTCGGCCAGTGGTATATCACATCATCATCGCACACGTACGCGCATGCGCAATTGATTGTTTGTTCAGTTGTATTGAATGAAAGCATTGTTGTAATTGGGGGAATTTATTTGCAAAAAATACATTCACATTGTATTTTTCTAATATGTGCAAAAAGTGTGCAAATTTGGTGAAAACATTTTTCACACGCGCAGCTTAAACGACTGCGTGTAGCATACTGTAAACGTTATGCAAATTATGTTTGCCTTTTTTTCACTTTGCAATGATATAATATAATTTACAGTGTGCAATAATGATTTTTACGTTACCTTGTTGTACATGCGCAGACGTGTCTGTAATGTCAGTAATTCAACTGATAAAAATGAGCATAAATAAAGTGAATAAGTGCAAAGTTTAGTTGAATTAATTATACGGTTGATGTTTGACTTTTGCTTGTTATTGGAATGGTAAAAGTTCTGTTTTTGTGAAGCTCGTAAAGCTCTCTTGTGTTGTATTGTGATTTTAATGTGATTTTGTTGGAAAGTGTTTGAGGTTTCTCCGGGGCTTAAACTATAATTCAAATGTAATTACGATGTGTATAGCCAACGCGTTATCAAATCAACAAAATTCCAATTGCATACTGAAATTGAAATGCAGCAAGATTTTCTGTGATTTGTTCATTATTTGATGCTTCATGTTTTATTATTTGTTGCATTAATCTTTATTTGAGGCAAATAAACTGGTTGATTTATGATCATTGATATGATAAAATTTTAATTATAAGATTTATATTTTATTTTTGAAATGCTACTTTTTATATACATATATTTATTTGATTATTTCATCAAGTGTAATAAAATATTTACAAATGGAATTGCATTGAATGCAAAGTAATGTTTTGTTAAATAGTTTATGATTGATTTTTTATCGGATATTGATGGGCTTTATATTACCTTATATATATATATATATATTTATTTATTTATTTATTTATTTATTTATTTAATGTACAGGTTTATATCACGTATCTAAGAATTAATGTTATGTTGAGGCATTTTTTAATTTAAACATTATCATTATATATTTATAAATGTGAGTATTTTAATTGAAGTTGACAATAAAAACCTCAATATTTGGTTTGAAAGTGAAAATGTTGAATGCATTTATTGTTTTTCACTGTTGACCTTGCTTGTGTGCATTTAATTTCTTTATAATCAGTTGTATTGCATTACAATTAAAAAAAAAGTAATTTTTAATCTCCATTGCAAAGAAAAATTTAATTGCAAAGCTGTGAAGGCGGATTTTTTTTGCCGTTTTATTTAAATTGTCGATTTGAGTGACGGAGATGATCGATAATATTTAGCAGAACGATTGAAGAACGTCTGGCTTTAAGCTGTGATTTAGTTGGCGTTCGTTAGATTGATCGTAAACGATTTTGATCGTCTATCAGAATTTGTCTGTTGTCTTTGTCTTCTAGCATAAGCAAGTTATCGATGCTTGTATGCTTCAGTTCAGACTGCTAAAGTTTGCAGCTTATTAAGCTGTTGTATAGCAGTGCGCGATTGGCTCGATCGAAAATTAACGATTCACATCAACTATCCAATCGATTTTGCACTCGTTTTGCCAAGCCAGCTAACTACCACTCTTTTCACTGCTGCAGATTTGCCCACATTCGGTTGCCAAAGCTTTCACGCATCAAAGTGCTGATTTTGTGCAAACGTTTCTCTTTATTCAACGCACTCATATCCTTATATCACTCACTGTACATTAATTTCCATCTTCCTCTGCTCTATAGGAAATCTGATTTGAATTTTCAAATTATCATCTCTTTTTGCTCTTCTAAAATTTTGATATTTTTAAATATTATAATTCTGTTCACAATTTTTACAACTTTCCCGTTCGGTAAGTTGAGCATCATTATTCATTTTGCTCTTCAGCTTTGCTGTTTTGTTGCTTTGGTGCTTGTAGAGTGTTCGTAATTTAAATTGTATTTTTTATGCTGTTTAAAATTGCCTACTGTGAAAAATTAATTGATCATTTCCATTAAGCAGATTTATTTTTATTTTTCAATACTATTTTATTATCCACCATTCCTCATTCGACGATACAGTGATAAATGATGCATGTATATTTGAAAAAAAAAGTAATTTTTTCTCTGTTTGTTATAAGAACTTTGCGTGTGATTTTGCTTGAAGAATTGCTGCAATCTAAATGCTCTTTGATTTGGTAATAATGTTTTGAATAATTGACAACTACTGGTTTTCAAATAAATAGTGAATAAATTTTTATAACATTTTCAAACAGAACTGATCACAAAGTCGTTTTTGAGTGAAAATTGTGTTTTGTTCCATTCATATACTGAATATACACATTGCCTCATTATCATTGTTATTGTTGGGAAAATTATTTTAATTTTATTTTTTAACGTTGCTGTAATTTTAGATTTAAAGTGCAATGGAGAACAGTAATACAAGCTGTGATGACATCAGCACTGTTGAAACGGCAACGTCTGAAATTGGAGATGCTGATGAACAGTTGATGTCTCCGGAATGGATGAAATTTCATCAACTTTCTCGTCAAGTTCAAGCGACTGTTTCAGAATCGCAGAAAAAGTTGGAAGAATTGGAAAAAAGTTCTGCATTGAAATTGATTCCTGACAAACCGTATGAGCTTGAGATGCGTGTGCCCGTTGATGGCTGTGAAAATGAAATCCGGCCGACTTGCGTTGACAATACCGGTGCTGATGTGGACAAACTTTGGAAACCGATTGACCAGCGACTTAAAGAGGAAATTAAAAAGCAACGAGATCTGATGAAACCGACGCGTCCACCGCCCCCGAAGGCTGTTGAAAGTTCAGGTATGCTTGGCTGTTTTGGTCTGTAATTTGAGTTTCAGTTGTTTCAATAGTTCACTCAATTTTTTTGATGCATAATTTCTAGTTCCATTTTTTTATCCATCAACTTTGCTATAATTGTTATTTTTCTGAATTATTATGTTTTACCATCGTATGCAAAAAATTACGATAAATTACCATAGGTAATGATATAATTTTAATAAAATAATGTACAGTTAATTGAAGAATATTTTTAAAAATAGTTATTAGTACTAGTAAATACAATCAGTAGCTTTTATTTTGTAATTTTTTTTTCCAATTACGGCATTTCGAAACGCACACTATTTCACTGCTCAGTAGTATGTTCATTTTTATTGAATTCTTTGGAAAGCCAGGAGGTATTGCTTTGAGTTATGTCGTCAACACGCTACTAATGGTATTGCTGCCTTTGAGGCATGGTAAATTAAATAAGAATGAGCAGGTGATATTTTTAGTTCTGTTCAGATGCGGTACCACTTTGTAATCATAATCGAACTGCATCAAATATGTTTACTCGATGATAATAATAATTGCCTTTGTTCGCCTGCACAGTTGTAATAAAATAATTTCTCTCTTGATAATGTTAAAATGTCAATTATTTTTATTGTTAAGGATGAAAATTTTAGCCTTTTAATCACTTTGCTTCACTAACTAGCAACTGTAGCCAAGAAAATGAAGCCCTGTTCTCTGAGATTGAGGATAAAGTATTTTACTGAATTTTTTACAAATAATCTTGAATGTTTGAAAATTTGAATGTTACTTAATTAGATACCATCACTTGCATCTTGATTTTCTATCATTCATCATGTCAGAAAGCAGTGAACATTGATCATTGAGAAATGATGTTGATTAGAGCTGCATTTCACTAAGATGCGCCGCCTATTTCTTCAAATGCTTATTTTTCTTTTCCTTTGTTCAAGAAACACACAATAAGATCTTAAAATTCTGTTTATCATGTAGCTATATTTGTCTAGCATTATGGTTTTTTTTAAACTGCATTTCAGTTACAATCTGTTCAATAAATTGAAAGTTAAGAAGAAGCAAATGAAATGTTGAACAGTGTTTGATGTTCATTGAAGTTTTTAGTTGATACGTTTGATCCGAGCAGATCAAGTATGGTCGAAATGGCCCTTCCTTCGTGGGATGATGATGGCGCTGCTGAATTCTATCGCAATATTCCAACATACGCAGAGTCGTTTGCTAAGACCAGTGATCAATTACCTGAACACACTGAAACTGCATCATCAGAACTGAAGCCGGATGTTGATTTGACCAACAACAATACCATCACGACAGACGTGCAAACTGCACAGCCAGCTTTTTCACCTGCTGCTCCTGGTCTGTACAAGTGGACGTCTTTTAATACTTTTGGACAACTTCCGCTTTCTGAATCCGGCTTCTTCAGTCAAGTTGCTTCATCACAGAACAAGCAACCAACGACTGATCCATTTTCTGCGCAACCCGTCGATGATGGTTTTGCAGCATTTGCTTCAGATCCATTCGAAGTTCAAGATGCTGAAACGTTGATCGAGGCTGCCAAAAGGGATGCGGATGCGCATTGTCGTCGTGCTCTGCAAGCACACGAAGAAGCTGAATTGTGCACTTCCAACCAGCAGCAATGTGGCGAAATGCGTGAGCTTGACGAAAGTGGCTCGTCGTCACCACTTTTTGACGAAGACGATTCAGAACCAATTTTGCCATTTCAAGAGAAGCGCTGTCAAGATGGTTGGCAGTTGATGATTCGTTTTCCTGTAAAGAAGAAATTTGTCGGCGAGCGTTGTTGGAAATCGGTGTTCGTTCGTTTGGTGGAAAGCAAGCGGATTCAGGTGTTTCATGGTCGTGACGATGCGGCTCCGTTTCAAGAGTTCGTTTTGCAGCCGACCTATTGTCTTACGGAAATATTGTTGCAGCAGTTCGACGCTTTTGGCAAAATTCATGCTACCAAGCTTCAGCACGTCATTTACAAAGAGCGGGTCGGTTTGAGGCCGGGTCAGATTCCACGTTTGGTCGAAGGTCAGTTCAGCAAGCTGGGCATGCCATTGGAACATTCTGCTCAGAGTGTGCACTTGATGAAATTTGCCAGCTTGGACATCAACGATTTGAGATCATTCGTCAACCAAGTTGAAGACTGCTTGTTTGCTCTGCGCGAAAAGCGTGTACAAGCAGCCCATTACAAGCAAGACGAAGTGCAAGTGCACTGCTATGATGAATACACGGCCCGTGTTGATCGGACCGGACTGGTCAGTGGTCAGAAAGCACGAGTTCGGATTTTTTGTCTTGCCTTTGTCAGCGGTATGCCTTGGGTGGAGATTGGCTTGAATGATCGACGTCGCGAAGGGCTCGAGGTGGTTCGCCGGAAGGACATCATGCCGATGCACACCGACCGTTGGATTCGTTTGGAACAGTGTGAATTGCACGAATGTGTTGACAAGGATACCTACGAACGTGAGCATGTGATACGCTTGCAACCGTTGGACGCTTGCTTTTTCGAAGTTTTTCGTTTTCGCGTTCGACCACCGAGATACCGCGAATTGCCTTTGCGTATTGGAGCTACGATGAAAATTGTTGGATCTAAGGTTGGTTCAGTTCAGTGTTGGTTTTTATTTTGTGATTGTAAATATTGATTTACTTTCAGATCGAAATCCGTATCGAATGCTTAGTCACAGGTTTCAGAAGTCGCAAAGCTCGGCAAGTACCATGTGAAGATATTCAGATTCGTTTTCCAATACCGGAAGCTTGGATATATTTGTTTCGTGAAGAACGCTATTGGGGCTATGGATCTGTGCATGCGAAACTTCGTCGACCTGGCAAAGTGAAGGTGATGTGCAATTCAGAATGATTTTTTGGAAATAATGCTTAATTAATGCACATAGGTTATTTTTTTCTTTTTTCTTTTTCTTTTCCACTGCTGCTAAGTCATTGAATGCTCTTCATTGTGTGAACTTGCATCATGAATTGTCACGAACTCATGCACACAGAGTGTAGTTTTTTTTTTTTATAATATAAGCATGCATTTATTTATTTAATTCAGTGGGTATTCAATTTTTGCTGTTCAATTGCTTGATGATGATGCATAATAGTATGTATAATTCTCAACATAAAGTATAATAATATAAGCAGCTAGTCTTGGATCTGCGGTGATACTATTTTTCTTTTCATATGTGCAATGCCCTTTAGTAGTGATCTTCACGAATCGTCACGACCTCAATTTACTAAAATAGGACTGAGGAATAGGTATAGTTATGGAGAAAGTTTTTTTTTTTAAATGAAGCTATAAATGGATAATATTTCATTCATCAAAGTTTAAATAATTTGAGTCTGTGAAACATTTAAATCAATTCTTTTTTTTAAGTAAGTTAGATGATGAAAATTAATTATTGTTGAATGAAAACTTTTTCATTTTTTACAGTAATAATTTTTCAGAATATCAAAGATCGACTAATTGGAATAGTGCAGCAGTTGGAGTCGAGTATTATGGAAGTCGCTATTGGTGATGCAAAATACGAACACGTGTACAGATCACTGGTTTGGCGTATCCCCAGGCTTCCGGAAAAACATCACGGTAAGTCAATGAATATTTTGCATACGTTTGATTGCAGTTACTCGAAATGCAATTCACTTTTCAGGAGCCTACAAAACGCATCTTCTGCGCTGTTGTTTTCAGTTGACTTCATTTGATATGATTCCTGAAGCGTTTTTACCGACGTGTGATGTGGAATTTACGATGCCAATTGCGACCGTTAGCAATACCGTCGTTCGTTCTGTAGCCGTGGATCAGCACGAAGATCCAGAGCACATTGAAAAATGGGTTCGTTACCTTTCCAAGTACACGTACACGGTATGAGCTAAGGACAAAGTGCGAGCGCATGGCAAAGATGTCAACTTAGTTTGTGCTTTCTAGGTGGACATCGATTACGTAGAAACTACGGAATTGGACATGGATGCAGTAGTCGACCCAACGGTCGTTGAACCGGAAAAGAGTCTGCAAAAAGCACCAGCTACTCACAAGCCCGATATTGATGCAGATGTGGCGAAAGAAGTACACGAAGGGTATATTTTTTAAATTCAGTGATTGTTAAGAATATTACTTTCGAACGAGCAACGAGATGTCGCTTGTTATAATTTTCAGTTATCGCATTAATTTTACGCCGGAGGAAATGGGCTTGAGTAAACAGAGTTCTGGGGCTGTTGCTGACGACGAATCATCCAGCGATGATGAACCGAAAAGTCAAAAAGATCATTTTCCTGTAGTTCAAATTAACATGACTGGCTATGGCTATTGATAATAATAATAATAATTACTGGATACGGTGTTTTTTTTTTGTAAATAAAATGTCTTTACTTTTAGTGGAAGCAATAAACATTATTATACATAACGTATCAATTTTGTTTTTTTACAAAGCATTTTGTAGTTTGATGCATTTGTTATTTTTATTTTTATTTTTTTGTTCTGCACGTTGTTCACTGTGTTAGCATGAACAAATGAATTTCTGTATTGTTGTTGTAGTGGCTTTGATGTCGACTGACCGTGTTATGATGCTCTCTGGCTAATGACGATTGTTAATGTAATTGATTGCAATTTGTGTGCAAGGTAAGTGTTATTTATTTATTTATTTATTCATTATCGTTTATTCGGTGTTATTATTGTTTTGTTGTTGTTATTTTTACTGGTAGTTTAATTAGGATGTCTTAGCTTTGCATTTTTTTTATTTATGCAATAACAACATCAGCAGAATATAGAAAACGCAGTGCAGATAATCAATAAGCTCATAAAAATTACCGACAGATCCTCCATCATCTAGGCAAGGGTTTTTGCGTCAAATATTGCTTATTTTCAAACAGTTGCAAGCAAATCAATAATAATCATAGAGCGGGCGGATATTTTGAGAGAAAATTTGAAAAGGAAAACAGAAAGGGTAGTTGTTATCTCTTTTTATGAGCTAATATTGATGTTGAACTTTCTGTAGGACAGAAAAAGCTCTGAAAGAAAAGGAACCTTCAGCACAGTAAAATAATGTTAAAGGAAAAAGGGATTGTTTATTTTATTTCATTTTAATTTATTGTTTCTTGCACAAACGAGCTTTTTTGGACCAAAAGGAGCATTGATTGATTTTATTCATTTTCACAGTTTTTTCCGAAGAGATCAGGAGGAAAACAAAAATCTAACGTTGAACTGGGCAAGCGGAACTGTTAGCATTGGGAAAACACGTAAATGATGATCAGTGCTTATTTTTCAAACTTTTGAAATGATTTTCGTTGCTCTTTGATTGGCAGCGCTGATGCGATCTTGATTCGATAGCGCCTACAAGCATCAATAATGAATAATAAGAACAACAATAGAGCTTTAACTTTTGTTTGTTTGTATAAATAATTCAATCAACCAATACAACAGATTTTTAAAGAATAGCTTTCATAAAAAGAAAATAATGACTTGGTTTAGCATCATGAGCATTTTCAAAAACCTTATTCTGTTTATTTATATAATCTTGAATGAAATGAAAATCTGAAAAGATTATTCTTCTGCATATATATATGTACACACTTTTGCTTTTATCTCCGGGGCTTTTTGTTTAACCTAGAAACGTGCAACTGTCATTGTTACTAACCTTTTGCTCTATGCGATCTAGCTGTCTGTTCTGGTTTCCAATTTCAGTACCCATGTCGATGGCCATGTTTCGCAAATTTCCCACCATATTTGACACTTGTTGGATGTTTTCATCCATTTCATCCTCTCGGGCGTCATTCGTAATCCTAAATATAAATATATATATATATATATATATACATATACTAATTGTCAAATTCGATCGATATGTGATCGAAATAAAGACACTGATAACGCGAATGAACAGCACATGAGACAAGTTTCTGCATTTTCTTTTTCTATTTTATGCGTCATGCGTGAAAACTTTATATCCTCATATTGTCAAGCAGATTTACAATAGTTTCATGTTTGGTTTCGAACTGAAATGAACAAACCTGGTTATGTAACCTCCGCTGACGCCAACAGCTCCTGAATCACCGACAGTTATTCTTGGCTGATCGCTGATTACACCTCCGTCATCGTCCTTTTTCCAAGTGTTTGCGTATTCGGGATTTTTTTCAAAATCATCCACCCTTAAAAAGCTGAAACGCGTACGGGAAACTGGACCTTCTTGCGCATGGTGTGTGCTTACCTGAAGCAGGGCAGTATGCACAAACCGCAACACTTTTCCATGCCCTTCAAGTGTTCTTCTGCTTCTTTCATATCTGCATTGATCGCATCTAGTCCTTGTTCAGTTCTTTCGAGTTGCTCTGAAAATAAGTCGGTCGGTCAACTTTGCTTCATTGTTTCTGGACATTTTTACAATAAATTGGAAAATGTGATTCATTTCAACTTTTATCTTCAGCTAAAACGGCTTGTACTTGTCATAAATTGAAATGATTTGTTTTATTTCAAAATCTATTTCATAATGACACCGTTAGACTAGTTGGTGTTTATATGCGGTGTTGGTTGTCATTGATGTCAGAAAGTTTGAAATTAATTTTGAAAAAGAAAGAACAGCGAGAAAGAAGCGAATTGCATGTTAATTATTAATTTATTTATTATAAGCGAAAGATAGCTTGCCTCCTTGATCATCCAGCATGACCAACGTTTTGATGCCTGCTTCTTTGCTCTGAAATTAGATTTCGGTGTGTTATTTGTTAAATTACACCATTACAAGTTACACCAATTCGACATGTCTACCTCTTCGCACATTGCCAGCATTCTCCTCGTACTTTCCAGAGACTAAAACAACTGTGGTGAGTGAATATATTTTTACATCAATTAATCACTTGTCAAAGTACCTCATCCACCACTTGAGCGGTCTTGAATTGGATGGTTGCTAAGTCATCCTCTTCTTCAGCAGGAACGTTATTTGCTTTATTACCTTTTCCGGTCATGATTTTGTTCTGTATATTCGTTGAGAAATATTCGCAGCCTGTATAAACGAAATTTTTTTTATTTTTTTTTTGATATCGACTTGTGGTATGCTGGCTTCGCGGCGGAATGTTGTCGTTGCTTCGCGCAAAAGCGAACTTTATTATTCTGAAACTCAATTATGCTGCAGGGTTGACGATTCTTGATTCACTGTTGGCTTCGGGTTGTTTTGTACTTCTCACCGGATGAGAGTTTCATCAAAGCAAAGCAATAATAGCACTTCACAGCAGTCTGTTCGAATCAAGCCGCCTCAAGCATCAAGCGCTCTCGCAATGAAGTCTGCTTCTGCTTTATACGATTGAAGGTTAAAAAAAATCCTTTACCAACAGACATGCGAAATATATCACAGTCACGTCATCGAATTGTTCGTTTCGTTGATGACGCTTTTTTGGTCCGGAAAATGCATTATTTATCAGCGTATTTGAAAGACTCTCATAAAGCTGTTTCAACAGTGATTCATGGAGAATAAATTTGCTTACTTTTGTTTCTTAGCAATTTTTCAGACGGTAGACGTGACGCTTTATAATACGGCAGTTGCTTTTTGTAGATGGATGGAAAATTGACCGCCAAGCAACTATTTGTTGTATGAAAATACCAACGAATATGTTTGAGCTTGCGGAAAAAGGAAACCAGGCATTGTTGTTTCATTATTTCATCCATTTCAATGGGACTCTTTTTCACTTTGAAAAGCAAACAAGAGATCAGCAATTTTTCCTTCCAGCACAACTATTATTGTAGATGACGAAAATGTTTGAACAGCGAAAATTGACAATAGATTCGGTCGTTGATGATGCTGTTTCATTTGCAAGATAAAAAAAAGAAATGTACAATTACCGACAGAAACTATACATTGCTACCAGGCCGGTCTTCTTTCTGTTTACCAGCAATGGCTAGCAGTACAAATTGCGGAACAAAGTTTTCAATTTGAATGGCAAGAAATATTAGATTTTATGAAGGATCTGCAAGATTGTTCACTCTTCATACATTAGGTGATAGTTGTGTTTCTGATGGTGAGTGGTGAGCTTTTCACATTGGAGAAGTTAGCTGAGAGAATAAAGCTACGCAATAGCAATTTGACAATCGATTATGGAATGGCTGAAAATTTTCAGCCTGCTTTGCCTTTTTGCTTGTAAACAAAATCGAAACTTTCAGAATGAGAATTGATGGATTCAGCCAATGGATAATTTGTTCACTGAAACGGCATCACATCTGCAGATTGACGTGCACTTACCACTCGATGAACGTCGACATATCGACATTTTCCATGGAAGTGCAATAATTTTCTTCCATGTAAAGCTAGCCATTGAACAAAATAACAATTTAACACGTGAACTGACAATCTCTCATGACTTTTTCAAAAAAAAATCCATCATCTTGATATTGTAAACTACAAGAAAGTGTTTATCGTCTGTTTTTCCCATTAATCATTCATGCTAGATTCATTTCACTTTGCTAAAGTATACATTTTCCAAAGTAATGATGCTGAAATGATGACTAAGCACTGGCTTAAATTTTAATTAAAGTTTTCTAAAAAGATTTCAACTTGCAACAACCAGAAATTATGCATCATTACTAGAAGCTGCTTAAAACGCCCACGTCACTGAAGCTTCCGTATGTCAATTTTTTTTCAAAGATGGCAAAATTCAATTTTTGTCATCTTTGGAAATTGTTGGCAATGGTTCTGTGTTGTTCGTCTTTGCTGGAGCTAGTTGGAGGGGAGCTTGTGTTAACGAAATAAATAAGATGGTCGTTAAAAGGAAATTGAAAGTCGTCGGATGTGTTTGTCAACTCATCTTTTGCAAACAGTACGAAAGCATTGATTAAATTTTTTTTTATTCGAAATCATCAGCTAGCTATGATGAAGCCATACAGCTGAAATAATTTCAAAAACACTTGCCGTTGTTTTGACATTGTGTTTCCATTCTTCTGCATTGTGTGCACATACATACATATATATGTATTCATATTGTAGAAATATATTTTAAGGCAAGAAAAGATTTATGCATGAAAGGTGTTGGTGTTTTTGTTTTTACTTTAATGAACAATAAATTATTTGCTATTTTCATCAACAACAGAAAGACGAAGTAAAGGAACTTTACCTACAGAATTGTGGAATTGTAGCTGTTCATATTCCTTGTACCACCCATTGAGAAGGAAATTCCTCGAAAAAGTATCGATTGCTTTTAAGTGAAATCTATTTCTGTTTGCAGTTGTTTGTTGTTAGTCGATTGTTACTGAAATACAGTATTTTGCGTCATTAAGGTGCGAGTGAACTGGAAATTGGGAATTGTAATTTCAAAAAGCTTGTCAATTTGAACAGTTTCGACCACACAATGAATGCT
The DNA here is from genome assembly GCA_001447645.1 of Trichinella pseudospiralis. NCBI lineage: Eukaryota > Metazoa > Nematoda > Enoplea > Trichinellida > Trichinellidae > Trichinella > Trichinella pseudospiralis. The sequence continues at coordinate 8,599 of JYDV01000069.1, read as the reverse complement.
TGCAAAAGATGCAGAAATGCCTATTTGCATCACCTTGCGTCATTGAATTATGTGAAACAAAATTGAACGTCTTGAGATTTTGAAAGGCAATTTCTAATCAACGATCAGGTGATCTTGCAATATATTCTTTCAGCAAGTGCATTCGATTTGCAATAATACGTATGCATGATTGTGGATTTTTTTTTTCTATTTCAACAAACTGCTCTTGTGTCAACGAAAACGAGAACCCACCTTAAGCTGAGCATTTCAAATGGGAACTGTTTTAGAGCTGAGCGGTTTTCCAATCAGAAAACAATTGCACGCGCAATGTGACTGCATTCAAGCAAGCTTAATTTGAAATTTGTTTACTCAACAGTTAGCAAGCACAACACTGAATAGTTTATTTACGACAACCACAAGCGTTGTTCAACAGAGCGATCAGTTCTTCTTGCAATTTTATCGCTTTGCATTCGCAATGTAATTTGTTGTACTTTTGCAAGAAAATTTTTCTACTTTAAAATTTCCACTTTCTTTTCAACTTTATGATCATAATAGGCTCAATAGCTGATAAGAAAGAAAAAACAGGAGCACAAAATTCCTTTCTCTCCAAAAGCTAACAAAAACAAAAATACATTTTCTGTACTTCCACCAATAATAGAAGTTCTGCTTTTCATTTTCTATTCCAACAAGGCTAATAGAACAATTGTAAACTTTCAACGTTTACAATAATTAATTCTTTTTCAAAATTAGAAAAAAAAAATTTTGGCCCCTATTCGCCCAAATTGTATCTTGATTATTTCATACACCACGTTAAAATAATAATGCTGAACAAAATGAACGAGATTCACAGAAGCTTATTCGTGAGATTTATTTGATGAATTTTTGATCACAGAACGGGAAAATATGCTTTTAAAATTGAACTAAGTTAAACTGAAAGAAAAGAACTTTAAAACTACACGTGGCGGATATTTGGTTTTTTTTTTTTTTGTTTCAAACATTTCATCTCGTGTCATTTGAAATGTGCATACTGAAATGTTGTTTGTAATTTTTTCTGTTCTGCATTTGCAATAGCTTACGTGCCATCCATTGATCGTATCACTGGAACGATTCGTATGAGTAAAATTGAATCTAGCTTTGCTTTGATGAATTTCTTCAGTTCAGCATTGAATAATTGTCAAATTTAATCGATAATTTTTGAAATTATATCTGTATGATTTATCATTTTTTTATGTGAATAGCAATCAATTTTTAAGAGCACTCAGACTCGTTAAACGAATTTAAGTGAAAATGTTTTACGTCGCCTATTGAAAGCACACTGTTTATATAAAACTAATTTTAAACGTTAAGAGTCGGAATTGCGCTTCAGTCAAAATAATAGATCAAAATTGAACAATATTCTCTTCTTTCTACCGTTGCAGTACGTGAATCACAGTTCGTACAGTGCTCAAACCATCTGAGCACAATTTTGCAATTCATTGAATTGTTTGTTTCAAATTGTAGGAAGTGCAGTTTCGTTATGCTTGATACAAACGCGCTGTTCTGCATTTGTACACTGGAAAAAAAAAAAAATTTTGCGCTAACGCTAGTTCCTTGTTTCACCAAGCCGGGATAATCATTTCAATTGAATGGCCTGCAAATTTGCCCATGAATTTTGAATATCATATTGTTTACACGGCCTGTGTCGCCGACAGCGAAGAATTATTACTCTGTTCATAGCTAGTTGTTCAGTCGCTCATATTTGGCTGTGTAGCTGATAAGTTATTGATTCGACAAGCTTGTTTTGTTTTGCTCTACACTGCAGAGGCATATTTCACTATTATTAAAGGAGAGGCAGCTCATTGTCAACAGCATGCATTTTCTTAATGTAATTTTAAATAGTCGAATGTTGTTAAAAACTGAACAATAAATTTTACAAGAAAATAATATCATTGCGCAAGTTGAGTTGACAGAAGTGTGCTATTTATTATTTTGACTAATTTACATCTATTCAGTGTTTTCCATGCGCATGCATCATTGGTAATTTTGTTCTTCCTTGGTTTAAACTTAACTTCGCACACATTCAACCACTCACTCTGTTCTGTTGTTCATATGTTGTTCACAACATAAAACATGCCGTTGCTGCATTGCAATACATTTGTTGTGTGGATTTGTATCAATTTAATTGCAATTTAATTTGCAATCTTTACATCGAATATCAATTTCCCGAGCAGTTCTTACTAGTTTGCTTGAAGAAACTTATTCTACGAGAACAAGGGAAATTCAATTGAAATGAAAAAGCATCACAGACCGGAAAGCTTACCATCTTCAGCAAAGTTGTTTTATCGATTCGTACAACATCTGCTTATAAACTGTTCAAACAAAGTGTTTTAGAAGCAATGCCATTATTTATTTGTACGATGATTCAAGGTTAATTTATATTGGTTACTTACTTAATCAGATGTGAAAAAGTCGCCAGAGCTGAGTTATGTGCGTCAAGTTTCTGAAACTTAAATTCAATACGAAGATGAATTGTTGCAATCATTATGATTTGTTACTCATCAGTGCTTAGTAAATGAGAAAAGTTAAGAGAAAAGTTTTAAATTGAAACAGTCGTTCATTTCAAAGAAAATAAATGAAAACTTTCGTTACCGTCAAATGATTCAAGAAGTGTGGAGATGAATCGATTGTATTTGATTGTTGAAATTTGTTTTTTTTTTTTTGGCTTCTTTGATCTTTTGCAAGTGGCTACGCAGACAAACAATGATAAACAACTATTTCAGATTTTGGCAGCAGCTAAAGTGGAACAGCATAAAAACAGCATCTGCATTCACTAGCTAGCTTGCCTGCTTTTCAAAGGAGAGATGAGGGCGACGGGAATGAAGAGAGAAAAATAAACTGAGACGGAGAAACAGCGACAGACATAAAATATGCGCGTACACGCACACGCACACGCACACATAAAACATGCACACACATGCAATATATTGAGAATGAGAGCGAAAGAGAGAGAGAGAATGAGAAAGACAGAAAGAAAGGAGAGAAATGTAGGGAAGGCTTGCACTTTATCAGAGCTCTTGTAGCCGATGACGACAAAATCAATACAGAACTAGCAATAAATAAATTGCACTGTTGATTTAGCTACTAAAAGATATATGTAGTTGCTGAATATTGTGGAGCAGTTGCATTATCTCTTTATATTTGGCGAACAAAACTGCGAACCTTCAAAAAAATATCGATTTCTTTTCACCCAATAATCAGTACTGAAATAATCTGATTTTCCAACAGCATGGCCTGCCAACGGAATATAGATTTTATGGTGCTTTAATATCATAAATGCACGTTTTCTTCTGCTTTGGTTGGAAAATCGAATTGACAGCTTTGAATATGCTACACGCACACAATATACGCAACTGTTATTGCAGTCACTGGCAAAGGAAACTACAAATACATTCTTTAAAATCTTCACTTTTCAGTCACAACGCTACGCTAAAATAGCAACTGTATGTATGTAAACAATGTAAACAGTGAGAAAAATCATTTTTCATTTCATCATTCACTTGATATTTTTATAACTTTTCAAGTGAGACGTAACATTTTAAACAACTGAGACAATTATTTCAAAACTGTAAACTCTATCCATTGTAAAGCTGTAAATTGCTTTTGCTTCATCTGTGCTTAAGTCACACGTACTTGCTTCTTTTTCAAATTGGCTGTTCCGTTTTGAAAATTGTAAGCTGCTATCATCAGAAACCCAGTGTGGTCAAATGGATGTTGAAAATTCAAATCTGTAAGCAACTAATAAATATTTTGATTAAACAATTACTGAATAATTATTATTTGATGCAATGTATGTGAACGTTGGTGATAAATTTCGCAAATCAATTTTGCAAATCTTTTAATGCATATTAATGGACAGTTGACGTCATTTTGATTTCACTGATACACTCATTAGTGTTTAAATTTAAGCACATCTGTTTTGGTCAATATTTGCATATTATATGCATAATTTTTTGCATCAATTTTTTGCTCAGCAAAGTTTGCATAATAATGTTGTTTATTAAGCAATTTGATCATTCATCAAAAATATTTATTCCCTGCAAACAAGAAGTCATATTTATTATGTGTTATAAGATAGACCGTATAATCATGGATAAGATTGTGTTATTCAAATTTAGCTTCATGACAAAAGCATGGTGTACTATATATTTGTAGTATAAATAGTATAAAACTTAAGTATAACTATATATATATATATGTGAAGGAAAATTGAGTTGACAAAAACAAACAAATATTATTGCACAAAACTTCACTGAACTTGAGACTTTACTGACATTTGAACGAATACTTCACTGCAATGTCATGAATATTTCCATTACTGAAATGCAAGCATCCTAGTTCTGTTTTAAGAGAGCTTCAAATGGGTTGCTTTCCTCTGCATTGTGACAACTTTAGAGGCCATTTATTCCAGAAATATGACATAGTTTTGCAAAACTTTCTAATTTATGATTAATACGATTCTCGTTTTCAAAGTTGTTCGTTCTTGCATATCAACTGATAAAATTAATAAAGCACACATTGGAAAACAAATTGGAAAACAAAATAAAAACATCAAATGATTCCATTTAAATGATGAAGTTTTTATAAAAGCATACATGGAAAAATATGACCGAAAATGAAATGACCAATCAAAAGAAGATCTTCAGAAAGATCTAATTTGCTAAAACCGATTTCTAGCGCTCCATTATGCAAATAACGATCGCCACAACGGTGCTTTATCATCACCAGTGGGGCATTTGTTTGTTTGACTTACGTGGCAAGTGGTAGCGTTGTAAAATGTTCTCTGAATATAATATGGCGTTAAATTGTGTCTATAGACCGTTTACAATTGCTGAACAGTAATTCGTTTTTGTAAGCATTTTTTAATTATTTTTGAAATTTTTGTATACCTGCTTTGTAAATGTTATTTTTTAATTAAAATGCAGTTAATTGTCTTATTTAAAAATTCATTATTCAATTTGATGTAACTTTTACTAAGTGATGTAGTGAAAAGAATTTTGATTTAATATCATTTTTGCAGATACAGAGAAAATGGAGCAAAGAAAAAATAAAAATGCAGATAGCACGGTACAAAAATTCATCCACAGCAGGAAGCAGATCAAAAGAGAACAAGAGGCATGTACAATATGTCGTGTGTACTGATTCTGTATGGCTGAGCTAGGGATGCTTCGAAACGGTGCTTCGAATAACTAAGTTTAAGTGTTTCAGTTTTTAATATGTAAGGTGTAAGATATTTTTCACTGTAAAATTATATATTTTTGCTTTAAACATAATGATATTCGGTAAGAATTTAGAATTCAAATTCAAATCTCATTGGGTAGATTTTGCAGTGCATCTGAATTTGTTTTTGAAATCATTTGAAATTATTCCATTCAAATGCGTTACATTCGCTAGATTA